>NSMO01000026.1:4084-44558 GCA_002588565.1 Coelastrella sp. UTEX B 3026
GGTAACTTGTCTGCAGTTGGGGCGTTGCCGCATCCGCCTATCAAGTGAAAGGTACTGGGAACGGAGATGGCTTCTCATGTTGGCCTATTTATAAAAACCCTCAATACGAACCTTCTGCTGCTGTCTTGTTGCAGTTGGGGCGTTGCAGCATCCGCCTATCAAGTAGAAGGTGCCACTGAAGAGGACGGTCGCACGCCCAGTGTCTGGGACACATACGTACACTCTGGGGGAGATTATATAAAGAATGGCGATACGGCTGATGTTACCGCAGATATGTATCATAAATATCCCCAGGATTTCAAGCTTATGAGAGATATGGGAATCAAACATTACAGGTGCGGAACATGAACGTAAACTCTATCTCAAACAACACAATAGATAATGGCTGGATCTCCGCGTGCTCTTCATCTGCGGCAGAGTTTGTATGAATTGTTGGCAATGATTATGCATATGGTCTTTGGAATGTGGCGATTCACATGCGGATCTGTCAAGTGTGCGAGTTCAAGTATCATGCCCTGCAGCTGCAAAGTTGTTCAAGTGTACAACTATGGCAGCCCCGCTAAGATTGGCCACATATATTGCTGCTGCCGCCACCGTTTCAGGTTCTCGTTTTCCTGGAACCGTATTCTGCCTGAAGGCGCCAAAGGCACTCCCGTGAACCCCAAGGGGATTGAGTTCTATAACAACTTGATCAATGACATGATCGACAATGGGATTCAGCCTTATGGCAATATGTTCCATTTTGACCTACCACAAGTCCTACAGGTAATTTGTGGCCCAAAGAGCCTTAACTGCCTGTCCGGCTATCTGTTGCCACTTTGTGCTTGTGGGTGTGCTTCCGAGGTCAGCTTCGAGCATGCCAGAAGCATGATGCTGGCCTTGATAAAATACGGTGGTTATGTTCTGTTGTAGGATGCTTATGAAGGTCCCATCAGCGAGAAGTTCATCGACGACTTCGTGAATTACGCCAGCGTGCTGTTCGCGAACTTTGCTGACCGCGTCCGAGACTGGATGACTTACAACGAGCCATGGTGTACCTGCGTGCTCCAGGTACGTTGTATTTGCTGGTAATATTCTCTGCTGCTTTGCTTATGCGGCTGGCTATGGGGCCAGCAACGACCCGCTCCATTGCCGATCCGCTGCTGGAGGCGGACGGCCTGATCCGGCCGGTCATGACAACTGCGCACATCTGCCCTCCCCCTCGGCAGTTTCTGGATCACCAAATTGATCAGGGGTCCACAAGCTTCTATTGTTCGCTAAGGTCCTGACCATGGCCGCTGTTGCTGTTGCAGTACGGTCGTGGCGAGTTCGCGCCGGGCAAGAAGTACGGCCCATCCGGGCAGTATAAGTGCGGCCACAACATGCTACTCACACACGCCAAGGTGTACGATCTGTACCACAGAGTGCCGCAGGAGACTCTTGGCGGGAAGACGTACGCTGACGCATACGGCGGCCGAGTCAGCATCGCACTCAATATTGAGTATCTCGAGCCGCAGACGGAGGTATGTTGGAGGCACAATGAGCTAGATGAGGCCATTTGCCGTGTGCTGCGATGCAACAGTGCCAATATAGCTAGCTCGGATGGTTGTATCAGGCGCAGCTGGTGCTGGAGTCACGGCAGTTACTGCCGTGGCCAAAATGTTACCGCATGCTATGGTAGATGAGTTGCTGAGTTAAATAACACACGACTAGTAGCCCAGCCAGTCAGGTCATGTAACCGATCAATGTGCTTAGAACAGCTTGGAAATGTGCAGCAGCAAATGAGCTTCCATGCTTACTAAATATCAGTAAACATGCACGTTACTACGCTTTCAACTTTGGCAGATGGCAATCAACTGCTGCTGCCACTGCTGCTTGTGATGCTGCCACTGCTGCTGCCACTGCTGCTGCTGCTGCTGCTGCTGCCACTGCTGCTGCTGCTGCTGCCAGGCTCCTGAAGACGTTGCAGCCGCCAACACAGGCCTTGAAATGAACCTTGGCTGGTTTGCTGACCCTTTCTATTTTGGTAAGTGCCACTGTAGTGCACCCGGCGAGATCGGACCTCAATACCCAGAGAAGTTACAGGCACTATCGGAGAGCTCACTACCTACTAGGCTCATCGCCTACTAGTACTAGATGACCATCGGAGGGCATTCCCTACACCGCCAAACATAGCATGCATAGTGTGCCGCTGTGCTCTGGTGGGAATGCTGGTAGATCAGAACCTACACGTTGCCGCATTGCTGCTGTGATTGTGTGCTTGTTGGCCGTTTCACTTGCTGATTATATTTGCTGCTGCTGCTGCTGTTCATGCCAGGTGATCATTAAGACTTTCTACAATGTTGTGCAGGGTCCGATCTACCAGCATTCGCATCCAGCGACCTGCTGCTGCTGCTGCTGCTGCTGCTGTTTGTGTCAGGTGATTATCCAGACTCTCTAAAACGGTGTGCAGGGTCAGACCTGCCAGCATTCACATCAGAGGAGAGTGATTTGGTAAAGGGCAGCATTGACTTTCTGGGTGTTAACTTCTACTCCGGCAAGTAAGTACAACCAACTTACATGGTATGTTGATTCTTTCTTTTGTTACGTTTGCCTATATGGACTGAATTCAAGCGCTGCTGCTGCTGCTGCTGCTGCTGCTGCATGACCTCGTGCTGGCTAATGTTGGGATTTTCTGGGTTGCAATCGTGAACTTGAAACGGCAGCCTACACCTTATTGCACTGCACACCAGGCCACACAGAGGAGTTGTGGAAGGCAGCATAGACTTCCTGGGAGTCAACTGACAAGACACCTTGTTACTAACAACTCTAGTAGAGTCCGGCAGTAAACTAGCTTCCAGCTACTCGCGAGCTTATGTACGCTGCAGGTACGCAAAGGGTTATGCCAACGATCCGTGTGCAGTCGACACGAAGGAATCCGACGCGAGCGGGAAGGAGATCGGTCCGCTGGCGGAGTCGACTTGGTTGCGATCTGTGCCTTGGACTCTTTACAAAGTGTTGAAGTACGTCGACAAAAGGTGGGTAGCAGGGCGCGAGCGTTTACAGCGTACGCTGTGCGCAGTGTCCGTGCCTGGGCAGTCGAGGGATCCCGTGTGTAACGAAGAAGTCTCGCAGTGTATAGTACGCCTGCGGCGACCTTGCCGTATGAAGGCTTCAACTTGAGGTACAGCAGCACACTGTCTACAGTCGAGGCAACGACACAACTGTGTCAGAACACTGTTTCACTGCGGCTGCCATTGCTGCTGCCGCTGCTGCTGCCACTGCTGCTGCTGCCACAGGTACGACCCCAAAGAGCTGGTGGTCACTGAGAACGGCGTTTCAGCTCCAAAAGAAAGCTCGATATCTATTGAAGATGCATTGCATGACAGCTTCAGGGTGGACTATTTTAGGTGGGTGACTCTCAGAGTTGGCAATTTCAGCAATTACGTTCTGTTTCTGCAACGCTGTGTCTGAGGCAGTGAAAGAAACAAACTAGCTAATAATTACGCTTGCAACTTTCTGTCTAGAATTGAGTGGCCAGTGATTGTAGCAAAACAGCTGGCGAACTGGATGTTTACACACACATGCAATGATCTGCATTATAGACTTTGTACTGTCAAAGTACAACAGCGGCTGTTCCTGCTGCTTGTTTCCAGGGTTTACATCGAGAACTTTTGCAAGGCTGTGTCTGAGGGAGTGAAAGTAACAGGCTATTATGCTTGGAGTTTCATGGACAACTTCGAGTGGAGGGAGGGATACACGCAGAGGTCGGTGCCACAAATAGTCCTGAAAAGGCTAGCGGATTGTATTGCCTCTAGTTTGTAACTTAATGACCTTGCAATTGGCGTCGTCCCAAATTCATGTGCAAGCAAATTGTCACATGCATGCTATATACCTATTAAGATAATGCATAGCAGCTGTGCATGTATTGGCTGATGTTCATCACAAGGGGCTTATGGTTGCTGCACGCATTTGTAACGTTCGCAATGCTTTGCTGCATACCATATTGCAATGCTATCAGCCAGCCAGTTGCCGGTCGGCAACCCGCGCAACGGTCATCGCTTGTCAATTGTGTGCAACTGTTCACGCAGGTTCGGCATCAACTATGTCGACTTCAACGACCCCGACCGGCCCCGCTACACAAAAGACAGCGGCAAGTTCCTTTCAAAGCATTTCTTCAAGGTCGGCAAGGGTGGATTGGAAAGAAGCGGAGAAACCGAACGGAAGAGTGAATCGCAGAGGCCCGCGAAGCGCGCTAAGCGTGCTAAGCGGGAAGCCGAAACCGCGAAAAAGCCGCAGCAGAAGCGACAGGGCCAGCATCACGGCTAGTCATCAAGCCGAGATTGCTTTCTGGGCGGTCCAGTTGGGTTTTGGATCTCACACGAAATGAAAAATCAGTTACAATGCACATGTTGCTAAAATGTTAGACTAACAATGTGATAGGTTGCGTTTGTGTGATTTGCTGCAGTTTCATGTTTTGATCAGATTTTGGCAGGTTTGGTTTTGAGGCTTTGCGACATTCGTTAGCAAGTGCATGCCCTTGCTACAAGCCCTGTATCAATTGCTGAAAATGCATTTGTGCAACTTCCAGAGCTGCAAGGCTTGATCTCTTTGTGATTCGATTTGATCAGATGTTGGTTTGTCAGGTTTTGTTTGAAGATTTTGAGTTGTTTGGTGTCTGTACAACATCCTTGCATTCAAGGTTTTGACCAGTTTTGAGCGTGCCAGAGTAATGCATCAGTTGTTGTTGCTTGCTAAATCTTAGGTTTTCTTACTAGCATGGCGTCTGTACAACATCCTTGCATTCAAGGTTTTGACCAGTTTTGAGCGTGCCAGAGTAATGCATCAGTTGTTGTTGCTTGCTAAATCTTAGGTTTTCTTACTAGCATGGCGTCTGTACAACATCCTTGCATTCAAGGTTTTGACCAGTTTTGAGCGTGCCAGAGTAATGCATCAGTCGTTGCTCGCTAAAGTTTATCTTGTTCTGACTAGCATG
Organism: Coelastrella sp. UTEX B 3026; assembly: GCA_002588565.1. Classification (NCBI taxonomy): domain Eukaryota; kingdom Viridiplantae; phylum Chlorophyta; class Chlorophyceae; order Sphaeropleales; family Scenedesmaceae; genus Coelastrella; species Coelastrella sp. UTEX B 3026. The sequence continues at coordinate 9,039 of NSMO01000026.1, forward strand.
GCGTCTGTACAGCATCCTTGCATCCAAGGATTTGACCAGTTTTGAGCGTGGCAAAGGAATCCTGTGTTGTTGCTTTCCAGAGTTGTCATTGTTTGACTAGCATGGCCAATGCCAGTTTTGATTATTCCAGATCGGAGGTTTTCATGGCTTTACTGCATACGACTGCCACCATCTGCATATGCACCACCATTTAGCAATGCATTATTAGCGGCCTGCATATTGCAACAGATTGCCAAGTGCAGATCTAGTTTTGGATTGTCGTGTTTTTTCGCTTTGTGTGGGACCAATCACTCAGGATGCAATCACTCAGAAACACACCAACCATTACCAGTTTTGGATTTGCAGCATACGTGATTGCTTACCAACGGTGTCACCCGGTTTGGTTTCTTTGTTTGTCGTTTGCTTCTCATATTGCACCACGTGGTGCACTGCAAGTGTTGGCAACTGTTGGCAACTGTTGACTGCAGGATTCATACGGTAGGGAATGTGAAGTCGCCCCGACACACACATTACCCTCCCTCAACTTACGCTAGCGCTCTCTTGAAAGCGCTATGCGGAGCTCATTCATTCATTCATGCAGGATTCATGCATTCAGGAGTTTGACCAGTTTTGAGCATGCCGCAGTGATCATTCGTCTATTGCTTTCCAGAGTTGCGTTTGCCAAATCAAGTGCGGATTTAACCAGCACACAGCCCAGGCCATCGCCAGTTATAATTGCCCTTTCTTTTGGTCTTTGCTTTGCTATTGCCACTGCAGCAGATGCAGTGAATTTGGTATGTTTCTTAGGCCATGTTGTGCAAACATGTCTGCATGAGCATGCATTCGTCTTATGCCCTGTGATCCATGCGCAAAACCCCACTACGCTTCTTTGCGTGTTGCCTAGTCCATGGCAATACGCACCGTGCAGAGTCTGCGCTGTTATGACTTCATGCAGTTTGTTACAACAGTGTTTCTGAGATGCCTGTTTGTTTGTCGGCCTCTGGTTACTCTTCTTGTCATTAGTCAAACAGTGCCGTGAGCTTCACAGTGCGCTCAACATAGCTGCCATTTTATGGCCAGTGGGCAAAAATTGTCTGCGTTCATCCAGGGCCTGATGTCGTTTAGGGCGTTGTATGACAGTGTCTTGGCCAGAGGTTGTCTTGGCCAGAGGTTGGTCTTACTGGCTCGCACTGTAGTGCCGGGTGTACTGGCTTGCAGAAGCTCATTAATGCATGATCCTCACAGCATGCCACTGCTAGCAGATAAACCATATGGTCTGCCGCAGGTTCAGTGAATCCTGCACTGTCATTGTATGCTGGCTCATGCCGAGCGCATTCTGCCGACGGTTTGCCAGGCTGGAAGTGAGCTGTCACAGTAACGGTTACTGACAGTAACCTCAGAAGATGTTGTGTTACAATTTGGGGATGGTAAACGTCTACAAATGATTTCAGCCCTTGTTGTTTTCAGTTGTTATCCACTTGTTCAGTCTTCTGCAAATACTATTTGCAAATACTATGTGTGTACACAGATTGATCAGATCGTTGTCAGGGCTCGATTTGTGTTGTTTAGTCATTGCAGCATTGCTAGGAACGTGAACAAGAGTGAGCAGTACTACTGTAGTACTACGTAGCTACAAGTGTTGATTGTTGCCAGCATCATGCGGCATGATGCTCAGCTGTTACCCTTGCCCCATGGGGCCAGATCAAATGAACAAATGAATGAGCTCCGCATAGCGCTTTCAAGAGAGCGCTAGCGTAAGTTGAGGGAGGGTAATGTGTGTGTCGGGTCGACTTCACATTCCCTACCGTTGGGGCCAGATCAAGTCATAGTGAAGACATGAGACTCAGTGCTTGCAGTACGCTGACTAACCATACACTCGACCTGGGTTCGGGTATAACCAGAACAGACACTGAGACCAGTCCTGCACATTAGCTGCTAGTTGATGCTGACCATGCATCCAAAGCTAGTCACAACAGTTTGGCAGGGCGTATACGGTCATAGTGGTTTTGTGCGCCTAAGGCTGTTGAATCCGTGTTTCACATTGAGCAGGTGCTGGCAGGAGTGTATCAATGTTGTCAGTCGCTCCTAGACTTTTTTTGGTAGTTGACAGGTTGTTGGTTGAACTTGTGAGCTCGCCCTTGGATGATATGCGATGTGGTTGTTGCTGGAGCAGTAATGGACTCCAGTTCCGAGAGTCATGTCCAGACTGAGTGCAGCGGAACTACTGGAACTTGTACGCAATCGCCAATCAGGTTTGAATTGCCCAACTTTGGCAAGTGAGTGCTGTGTGTCATGCAGGGCAGCTTCATTGTGCTTGCAGCTTGTTTCGGCTTCAAATGCAGCTGGGAACATGGGCAGTTTTATTGAGCAGACTAGGACTCCGAGTCCTTCAAAGTTTGAAGTTTTAGGAACTCTTATGATTAGATCACGCAACATAGAATGCCAAGCAGACTGCTGCATGCTACATGCAAGGGGCCACCACCCGACACATGCTTCCACTCCTGCATCCTGCATCTAGAGTGCTCTGCCAGACCCTTGCTTCTACTCCTATGGCATGGGCGGGCTGTGTAACCTGACAACGTGCCTGCAGGCTTTGAGCTTCAATGCAAGCACAGAAATCAAGGCAGCTTGTTGGGTTACGCACAAGCTTTGCTTACATGTGCACAACCGTTGTTTGACAGCTCAGTGACCTGCCGGTGATTCACATCAGTGGTGGAACTCCGACAAACAAACCGCCCTGAGCAGCTCGATGATCTTTGGTGTGCGTTTTTTAAGCCTTGCTTGTTAAGCTTGATAGATGAACTTTAACCAGCATTGCGCCGGGTGCTCATTCCATGCAGCTGCGCATGCCATGGAGTTGGTTCCAAGTTCAGTTGAACGATCAGCCTGATTCACCAGGTCCGGAGCACGCAAGCATGCATATGGCCATGCGAAGCAATTGCCCTCGATTGGTTGGTTCTTTGTTGGCGGCTTTCGCTACATTCCTGACAGGCAGGTTGAAAGTCACACTTTGCGAAGGTGTGAGGTGACCTTCCTAGGAAGGCCTGTTACTTTCACGCCGGGAACATGACCTTCCGCTCCAGTCACTAGAGCTTCGCAGCACTTGCACCACGAAGTCTAACGCCTGAGGAGATATATGAGGGTCTCGCGTAAGCTTTCAATGGCTCATATCTGCGACGAGAAGCTGGTCATTCGCACTTGTACAGAAGTTACCTGCATGCCACACGGACGCAGCCACGTTTGAATGCTTAGCAGCCTCGGTTGGTTGCTTTGTTACATAGCTATCATCAAAACACCCATGATTCCTCAGAGGTACACGTATATGAAGACCTTGGGCTCTGGAACGTTTGGGTCAGTAGTTCAAGCCAAAGACGAGAAAACGGGGGAGTTCGTAGCCGTCAAGAAGCTCAAACGGTCACAATGCGGCAAATACGTCGAGACGGAGCTTTTCATGCATCGGCAGCTGCAGCATCCTCACATAATCCGGCTTCGAGAGGTGTTCCTCACCAGCAACCACATAAACATCGTAATGGACTTCGGCAACGGCGGTAGCTTGTTCGACTACGTGAACAAACGCAAGATGCTGTCAGAGGAGTGCGCGAGGTGCGGGTGCAGGCGTCTGGCAGCTGTATTCTGGGACCTACTGCGTTGTCAGCAGTACAGCACAGTGTACTGCTGTGACCTTCTAACTCCCGCATGCGCGGGAGATTCCGAGCTGCATTAAGCAATTTTTTACGCCTTCAAATGTTGTAATAACAAATTACACCTAAGCAAGACAGTAGAGTAGCAACAGACCAAACAAACGGTACTTAGCAGATTCATGGAGTCTCAAACCAACCATGGCATGCCTAACTTTGGACATTGCAGGCCTGAAGGTTGCATTTGCAATGCTAGAATCACCAACTAGGGATAGCTGCTGCTGCTGCTGCTGCTTGTCATTGCTGCTCCTGCACTCACTTCACCACACAATATCACCCAACACTGAGCAAAGCATGCCAAGCCCCAGCAGATCCATGCCATGCTGTGCTGTCCCGTTCCTGTTGTGCTGTTTTCATAGGACTATAACAGCCCACCTGGCTGTGTTGGCTTCGGACATTGTTGACTACTGCCAGTGCTTATGCCATGTATAGGTGCCTGGAATAGGCTATAGACACAAGTGCTGCAGCCACACAATAACCAAGTAGCGGACATCACCTTCTGGTGATAGTAGCTGCTGCTGCTGTCACTGCTGCCACACTATGCTGCTGTCCCATGCTGTGCTGTCCTCCATGGCCCCAGACTTTGGGCAATGCAGGCCCGCTGTGCATTGCAGGAGGTGCATTGCTGTTGTTACCAACTGACAATACCTGCAGCTGCTGCTGCTGTCACTGCTGCCACACTATGCTGCTGTCCCATGCGGCGCTGTCTTTCACGGGCCAGAGCTTTGGACATTTCAGGCCCATTGTGCATTGCAGGAGGTGCAATGGTGATATCACCAATCAGCAATAGTTGCTGCTCTTTACTGCTGCTGCTTGTTACTGCTGCTGCTGCTGGTGCTTGTTACTGCTGCTGTTGGCACCCTAGTAACAATCAAACTGTCCTAGCTCTCAGTGCAACCTACTAACTGCTACATCTGTGTGTCCATCAGCAATCGTGCTCTGCACAACTCCGCTGCAGCTGTTTCCCACTACCTCGAGGGAATCAGACGCTGTTGTTGGCAAGCACATAAAATCAAGTCGCTTCTGCTGCCGCTGCCGCCGCCGCCGCCGCTGCTGCTGCTGCTGAGACTGAACTGCTGCTGCTGCTGCTCTCACCAGCTGATCATGTGTTTATTCAAGGTCACAAGAGAGGCGTGATACAAAGCAGTGGCCGTGCAGTAACTCAAATCTTGACGGCTGCGACTGGCGATTTCGCACGAGTGGCGGCTGCTGCTGCTGCTGCTGCTGCTGCTGCTGCTGCTGCTGCTGCTGCTCGATGCACAAGTGGCTCCTCCAGCAGCTGATCATAGGCTGGTCATTGAACACTATTACAGAAATTTCGATTCCTGGCGTTGGCTTGGGTTATTCACACCCGTTATTGCATTGTAATGTTTAACCGCCTCACACAGCTGCTGCTGCTGCTACTGCTGCTGCTGCTGCTGCTGGCACAGGTGGTGGTTGCAACAACTAACAATTCATCCTAGGCCTTGAGTACTGTCACATGATCTACGTATGTTGTTCAGCACTCTGTATGTGGTATGATGAAACGTATCGTCTTATATAGTCGCTGCTGCTGCTGCTGCCATAGGTGGTTTTTCCAGCAACTGATCATAGGCGTTGACTACTGTCACAGGAAGGGCGTGTCTCACAGAGATATCAAACTGGAGAATGTGTTACTACAGGTAAAACCAGGTTGGATTTAAGTATCTTTTTTAATATGTCAGCAATCTTAGCACAAGCCAATACCAAGATACTGGGTTTCACCCTTTAAATCAGTATTGCTGGCCATAACATGTTCAAAAGTTTCTTCCAGAAATCCTCTGTTGACTTCAAAAATCCGGTTACACAAACACTCTAGCTCGGTCTTGATAGTTTACTTGACGACAACACAGCAGCTTTGGCAGCAGCAGCAGCGGCAGCAGCAGTGGCAGTGTTGAGCATGGGTGTTGGTTTTGGTGGGAGTAGAAGGTGCACGTCTTGCAGAAACAGATCTACCTGCACCTGTGCTGCTGTGGTCATCAAAGTTGTTGCTTTCAAAATGGGTTTGCCTTGTTTGTCCGTGTGGACATAAATGCTTCCATAATGAAAGGGTTCCTGTTCAAATTGGCCTCGTACTCAAATCTCCTTCAAAACTCTGTGCTAGAAGGAAATTTTGGGTCTTGACTTGAACCTTAGTACTGTTAGGAGGGGAAACCCACCCAAAGCTATCCTCCCATCATTAACAATGTGCCGAATCTTGCGCTGCTGCTGCTGCTGCTGCTTCTACAGGAGCTTCCGAGCGCTGTTCTACCGACTGTGAAGTTATGCGACTTTGGATATAACAAGCCGATGGCAGCAGTGCCAAGAACAGCAGTGGTAAGCCGTTGAACAGTTTTATCACACTTCTGCTGCATGTTGTGCTGTGGATCCTGCGTAGTTACTGCAATACTACTCGTAGGATATGTGCTATTCGTTCACATTTACCTGAGATACTGACTTAGGTCACTTGCAAATGGCTGTTGGGTTTAGAGAGACAACGGGGTTTTGGTGCCACATAAGCAAGGGGGGGGGGGGGGGGGTATGCTTGGGGCTTAGGTGCACCAGAGACCCCGTCTTCTGGGGTACCAAGCACAGCAACGGTAAGCCTATTTAATCCAGTATCAAAGTGACGAAACTGTTTACGAAGAGCCATGGAACTTTCAAAATCTTATCAAACGCCACTGGGACGTCTGCATCATGCCAGGAAGCTTTAAATCGTCTCTGCATGCAATAGTATAGGTATCAAACACGTTTTGTTCATTCGACTGCTGCTGCTGCTGCTGCTGCTGCTGCTGCTGCTGCTGCTGCTGTTTGCTACTAACGATTGCAGGGCACTCTTCGCTACATGGCTCCAGAAGTACTCGGCAACTACACATCCAGAAACGCAGTCCCCTACGACGCCGAAAAAACGGACGTATGGAGCTGCGGCGTCGTCCTTTACACGCTGGTTCACGGCCAATACCCGTTCAATATATCCGATTCAAACATCGTGATCGGTTGGAAGCAAATGCTGGCGCAAGACTTCAAGTTGCGGGCGGATCTGAGTCCTGGCGCGCAAAGCCTGATTCGTAATATGTTACAACCAGACCCGGCGAAGCGGATCAGCGTCGCGGAGATCATGCGCGATCCCTGGTTCGCGACGAACTTGCCAAACGGCGCGCTAAAGATGAACGATTACTATCTACAGCAGCCATCGATGTGTCAGCAGAGCGAGAAGGATCTGTCAGATTTGTTACAAATGGTATATAACGAGTCGGGCGTCCGGCGGACTCCCACGCCGCCACCCGTAGCAGCACCGGCAGCAGCGCCAGCACCGGCAGCAGTGGTGACTCAGCCATCGTCAGGGGTAGCAGCAGCAGTGAAGAGTGCTGCTGGTAAGGCAGCAGCAGCAGTAAAGCAGATGGCCCCGCTTAGTGTAATGATGTAAAAGCTTCTCAGCTGGTAGCAGCAGCAGCAGCAGCAGCAGCATCATTCTTGGTTCTGCTGTGTGTGCTCTGATGAACTCCAGCCATCAAGTATGATTTTTTTTTGGGAGAGGGTTGTTACACGTGGATACCTCACCGCCTCAGGCAGTACTTTCCACTAACCGTATAAAACTGAAGTGACACAGCCAACTGGCGTAAATCTGATGTTTGCTGACAGCAAACAGTGAACAGGAGATTATGATCTTGTCGATGATTCTAGTGTCTGTTTCTTTCGTCCTGGATTCAGCGGCCGTGAGCAAGGCTTTCTGGGGTGCAAACATGTTTGTTTCAGGATCATGATGTAGCACACGTTCAAAACGTGGGAACGAACACCTTCAAGTCTTCTAGCAATCATTGTTGCATAAAGATATGCATAAATATATGCATAGTAAATAGTAGGCAGCATAGGGCTGGGGTCAACTGTGCCTGGTGTGTTTGAGATAGTCCAGGGTTGGCAGTATGTTGGAGCGCTTGGCTTATGACACCCATCATGGGGGTCCAAACAGGTGTGTACTGTCGTAGATGGTTGTGTGTTTTGGTCTCTCTTGGCGTGGCATCAGCAGCAGCAGCAGTTGTGACGCCGCACACTCAACATCATGGGTAGCAGCAGCAGCAGCAACAGCAGTAAAGTGTGTTGCTGTAAAGGCAGCAGCAGCATTGAAACAAATGGTTCCGCATTGTGGCACCAGCAGCAGCCAGCAGCAGCAGCCGCAGCCGACAGCAGTGGCAGCAGCCGCAGCCGCAGCCAGCAGCAGCAGCCACAGCCAGCAGCCGCAGCATCTAGCAGCAGCAGCAGCAGCTTGAAGCAGCAGTGTTATGTATTGTGATGGTTTATCGCGGTTGGTTGTTGCATTCTGATAAGCATGGGCAATCATGGCCCGTGTGACCTTAACACATCTTCATATTGTCTTGTGTGTGCTGTAGATTATCTCCTTGCAGTTAATAAGCAAGTGCTTTTGTCCAGGCAAGTTCATTGTTAGACGCCTGTGTGGGTTTTGGCGTGTAGTGCAACTTTCAGGGAGTGCGATGTGTTGGGGTTAAATGTCATGTCCATTAGCAGTTTATGCGTAATATACTACCCCTAGGCTAGTAGAGGGGGCCATTGGCATGAGGCTACCAGCCGGTTATGTATGAACTCGGTAAGGAGCCAATAGCAGCAGTGGCAGCAGCAGCAGCCAGCAGCGGCAGTGTTTGATATGATATCGCTGCTGGTTGTCGCTTCTTACACAACATGGGCATTCACAGGCCCTGTGACCTTAGGACATATTCATAGTGTTACCTGTGTGTATGTTTGTGCTATATTGTTATTTTGCAGCTTTCAAACAAGTGTTTTCGTCCAGGCAAGTTCATTGTTAGACGCCTGTGTGGATTTAGGCGTGTAGTGCAAAGTTCAGGGAGTGCGATGTGTTAGGGGTTAATGCCATGTCCACTGACAGTCTATGCATAGAGTATGCGTATCGTGCAGGTATACCTGCAACATGATGTAGTACCTTGTAGAGGGGGCCATAGGGCTGAGGTCAACAGCCTGGTATGTACAGGCAATCCAATATCGAGGCTCGATATCGTCACCACCCAGGGAAGAGGGGTTTACTATGACATTAAGGAGATGCGAAGTGCTATAGTTGATGAGAGCAACATGCAGTACAGCAGTACTGTGATCACAAACTCCGTCAACGCATGTTTGTTGAGTTGCATCGTGAAAGTGACTGGGTCCTTGCAGTGCATCATGTTTGCCCCCTTGAACACTTTGTCTAAACGCAAGCATACTCATGTTGTCTGTTTGGCAGCTTTTGCATGCTAGACTAGGTGTTATCTACTAAGTGTTATCTCCAATGACTTAGGGTCTAGGTGTGTGTCACGGTCTGGTTGCACAATGGCTTGCCAGTCACTGGCATCATCGGATGATTTCAACTAGTGCTAGATGGCTCCTGGGTCTCAAACTCGAAAGAGCTAGCGCTGTTACAGCTCATTAGTTATGTGAAAGTTATTGAGCCATGCAACAGGTTATGTATGTACTACCGGGGCCCCGCCTCGTGCTGTTTTGTTCGGTATCAACTCACAGGAGCAGGGCGCCTGCGGCCCCAGGAATACTAACAGAAGTTGTCTGCCTTACAACAGGTATGTACGGGGGAGCTCAAGCGTTCGAAGGGTTCAGAGCACTCCAAAAGTAAGATTAGAAGTGTGTCGGGTTGCGGCCCCTTGCCTGTATTACACAGCAGTTTGCTCGGCGTTTTATATGTAAAAGTAACGGAGCCAATGCAACAAGATAGATGCGCTGGCAAAGCTGCAGTGCCATATGTGACGTTACAACATAAAATTGCATGAGCTAAATCCCAGACTTCACAGGAGCCGGGATCATCTAGCTGTCGTGCCAGAAAACACGCGAAAGCTTGTGTTCTTGATCATGATTCCTAACTTGAACTGCTGATCAACCCGTTTGCTGCACGCCAAGTGCCTGAAGGTTCTCATGCACCTTGCAGTTCTACGAATTGTTCACTTCTCACGCCTGTCCCGGCAGCTCCTGAACGCTCTTTGATGGCAACCGCCTTGCATGTGCCGGGATGGGCCGTTTGATTTCCAGCTTTTGAAGATCGCACGGTGCTGTGCACTTGGTCAACCGTTGACCGGTTGGTACACACGGACGACTCGCCAATTCAACGGTCGCACTTGGCGCGTTGCTCTCCTGCGCTCTAGTTGTGAGCACAATGTATCCAGCATCGCTGACAGCTAGTCACAATGCGTGACCGGCCACCCAGGGTCAGAATGAGGCGCGATGACGTTGTCGAACCCGCGGCCGCCGGAGTGACTGCGCGCCTCGGACGCGCCCGACATCGCTTCATCTGTCCGTCAGCTGGGAGCTGACACCTGCCAACTCAATCAACTACCTGACTGTCACTCTGTCTGTGGCTGCGCACTGCTAGAAGGCCAGCAGCTGATCGTCAGGTGCCTGTTCGCCAATCCCTTTAGAAATTGCTGCGCTACAACGGCTACAGTAGCTTGAAAAGTCGGGACGTTTTCTGGCACGCCTGCTTAGCAACGTGTTTGCAGTCGGATCACCGCAGGTCAAATCATCTTCACCGTAAGCGCAGCGACGAGGCTGAATCGGGACCAAGCGGTTCATCTCCGAAGTGTCTGATCAGCGCGGTGAGTACCGCCCAAGGCCAGATCTGCTGTTTGACAGTCGATAGGCTTCAATCATGGCCCGCAAAAGCGACATAACATCAGAGATCAGCTGAAATACATGCCGTCACGCTGCAACGGGGTCTCTCATGTGTGCAACGCCAGATCTAGCTAGCTAAAGCGCTGTAGCAACTGTTGCATGCTGCGCAGCAGATGTTCTGTCTAGACACACCAGCTGAGATCTCCGGCTTGCCTGAGTACCCGCAGCTGACAAGAGCGCGTATAAGTATGTTCAATCCCAACAATCTATCAGCGTGTCAAGACTGAGCTGCTTGATTTCCGTTGCAGCAATGCACGGACGTGATGTGGTAGCAACTGTTGAAGCAGACACAATAGCTGCAATCTCCAGCTTGCATGAGTATGTGAATCTTGCAAGAGCACGCATAAGTATGTTGATGTATGTGTTTTATCCAAATAATCTACGAGGCTGTCGACACTGAGCAGTTGCAGCTTTGAACCCATATCAGCAATGCACAAAGTGAACAAGCAGTATCATTGAACGGGCCGCAGTTGTACCCCACCCCACAGGGAGGCGCTGCTCCAGCAGCAGCAGCAGCAGTGGACAGCAGCAGCAGCAGCAGCAGCAGCAGACGGCAGAGCGACATGTTTATGTATGTGTGTTGTAGTATACTATCAACTATAGCCCACAGATGCAGATGTTGTATGTGGTCTGCGATCAGGGCAGCACATGCAGAGGGGTTCAAACATGAACCACATTTTTGGAGGGGGGGGATCCTATCTCCATCACCCCACCCCCCTCCCCAAAACCCACCATAACGTTGCAGTGACCCCCCCCCCCCCCCCCCAACCACAACTGCACACATGCACAACTTCACAGGCTTTGCAGTGACAGCAGCAGACTCACACCACACATATGCATGTACTACTGCTGTGACAGCAAGTTGTTCTACTACTACTGCTGTAACAGCAGTTTATGAGACAACAGTGCCTTATGATCAGCAGTTCAATGGGCCTTTAAGACCTGCAGACGTGTCATAAGATGTCAGCAACCGACATACAATCTATACAGTGCAGATCATCAAGTCATGTTCAACAGCGCCGCTGTGATCGGACTTGGTTCTTCTGTGTGCTGCTGCTGCTGCTGCTTATGTGTGGCGGGCCTGTCGGCGTGTCGAGCATGTACTATCAGTGATCTGCTGTTTTATATAATCGTTATAACTGTTTTGTTGTTTTATCACTGTTTTGCAACCTTGGATCATGTTTGCAGCGGCCATCAAGCTAGGATGTGTTGCAACACCTCAACTGACGGCTCTCGCCGCAGCTGCTGCTGCTGCTTCCACTGCTGCTGCTGCTGCTGCTGCTGCTGCTGTTGCATGCAGGCTTCAGCGCAGGAGCAACTACAAAGATGGTCAGGATGATGTTGGCATTGCTGGTGGCAGCAGCAGCAGTGATAACCTGTAAGGCACAGGATGGCTGGAAGGTAAGACTTGCTGCTGCTGCTGCTGCTGCTAGTATCCGGCAGCACATTATCATCAGCACAACAGATGCCAGCACGCATACAAAGTAAAGTTTCACTTTAGATGTGGGGACAGAAACGACTCGTGCACACGTGAGAACACTCACAAGACATTTTCGATCTGTTTCGAGGATCTTGCATGACACACAGTATGTTGATCAGCAGCAGCAGCAGCAGCAGTAGCAGCAGCAGCAGGTGCTTCAATATTACCACCAGACTGGTCGTGTGACATACTACGGTGCACCTGCAGCTTTTGCCCGGGCCTACGACCCCTCGAGGTACGATCCATTGCCTGAATACCTTTGAATGTGTATGTACTGCTTCACACTGCCAAATGTACTAGCCGTAAAGAATGCTTTCTCTTGACCCCTCAAGCTTGCATTGGGGCCTTGAGTTGTTGCTCATTCCAATGCCGCACTGGTTACCAGAGATTACCATTGAGCAATGATGGTGTCCCTGCTACTGCTGCTTCTGGCATAGTTGAACGTGTGCATGCACCAGCACAGACGATAAATCTGTCACCAAACAGATCCTGATACAGTGAAGCTGCTGCCGCTGCTGCCGCTGCTGCCGCTGCTGCCGCTGCTGCCGCTGCTGCCGCTGGTGCCGCTGGTGCCGCTGCTGCCGCTGCTGCCGCTGCTGCCGCTGCTGCCGCTGCCGCCGCTGCTGCCGCTGCTGCTGCCGCTGCCGCTGCTGCTGCCGCTGCTGCTGCTGCTGTTGCACAGCGGTGAAGGCTCATTCGGTTTTCTGGAATACAGATCTTGCACATATTCAAGTGCACAGCTGCTGCTGCCGCTGCTGGTGCTGCTGCCGCCGCTGCTGCCGCCGCTGCTGTTGCTGCTGCCACTGCTGCTGTTGCGTAAGCACGGCCGGTAAAAATGTCACGGCACAGATCCCATCATAAGGCTGTTGCTGTTGCTGCCACGCAGGGGTGAAGGCTCAATCGGTGTTCTGAACATCAGATCTTGCACACATCAAAGTGCACAGCTGCTGCCGCTGCCGCTGACGCTGTTGTTGTTGCTGCTGCTGCTGCTGCTGTTGCTGCTGCCGCACAGGGGTGAAGGCTCATTTGGTATTCTGGAGTTCGGATCATGCGGCTACACAAATTCTGATGGGACACTCCCTTTCCCTAGAGACGAGGTGAGCTAGCTGCTGCTGCTGCTGGGGCTGCTGCTGCTGTCGCCGCTAGAGCTGCTGCCGCCGCTGCTGCTGCTGCGGCGGCGGCTACCCCCATAGAGCGGCAGTGCTGCAGGGCACCTCATCAACAGAAATACAATCTCTGCATTCGAGTATAAATGCATACAGATGGTGCATGTAAATGCATACAAAAGCAGCTATCAGTGTCTTGGATGGGGCCTTTTTGTAGAGGATGTGCTTCAGGGACCTGCTTCAGCTGACTGCCTGCTGCTATCACATAATGCGGCAGCAATACGGCTGTGCATTTGGAGTTTGATCAGCAGCTTGCAAAGCTCTGCATTGGCTTCAGAGCATCTAAAATATCAACGCCACAGAAGAGGCCTTTCTGTGGATCTAGTTTCAGGACCTGCTGCAGCTACAGCCTTTCTGCCTTCAGGACCTAATGCTACAGTGCATTTACATACTGCCCTGCTGCTGCTGCTGTTGCTGCTGCTGCTGCTGCCGCTGCTCCAGCCTGCTGCCAGTGCTGATGGCAGTCCTGATTACCCCGGCAGTTGTGGACGGTGTTATGACATCAGGTGCTCAACAACGCAGGTGCTAGGTGAGATCAGCCACTTCTATCATCATCATCATCATCATCATCAGCATCCTTATCTATCATCATGAATGCTGCACGCTGTTTCCAGAGAAGTTGCAAAACCACACAGGTGCTAGGTGATACCAGATATCTAACTTCAGGGAGACTCAGAGAGTTTAGGGTTCACTTATAATAGTTAGTTTGGTCTTGTGGCGCGACTGTTACATCCTTGAATGCATGAACTCCGCATAGCGCTTTCAATAGAGCGCTAAAGTAAGTTGAGGGAGGGTAGTGTGTGTGTCAAGGCGACTCCACATTCGCTACCGTCCCGCTCACGTCGCTGAAGGGGCGAGAGGGCTGGTCTCTAGGGGCGACTGTTATAACTAATTGCAAACATGTGACTGATGAGGTGGCTGGCAACCACAGAAACACGTGTCTCACAAGCCGAACTGCATGGTAGTTTGCTAATCGTGCTGTGATGTGCGTTGTGCATGGTCGTGCAACCGGATCAGTTCAACCGGGGTCTGGTCTGCTACTTGCATCCTTAGTCCATAGAAATCATCTGAAGTTGGTGTCAATGATTATACGTGGGGAATCATTCCTGTTGGCAACAGCATTGGATGTATTCCCAGCCTTGTGTATGTACGTATACTGGGCCAACCCGCCAGGTTCTCTCTGGGGTGACAGGTGATTGTTTTCTGGCAAATAACTGTCACCTGTCACCCCAGAGAGAACACCTGCCACTGGCGCTGCTGCTGCTGCTGCCGCTGCCGCCGCTGCCGTTGCTGCTGCTGCTGCTGCTGCATGCATGCAGATAACTCTGGCAACCCGATTAAATTCGAAAACGGCTATTACGAAGGTGACATCTGGCGTCCGTGACTGCCGATAATAAACCCGAACGTGCCAGACACATAAGGCCGCCATGCATGTAACTCACACTGCTGCTGCTGCTGCTGCTACTGCTGCTGCTGCTGCTGCTGCATGCATGCAGATAACTCTGGCAACCCGATCAAAGTCGAGAATGGCTATTATGAAGGTGACATCTGGCGTCCATATCTGCCGGCAATCCATCCAAATGTGCCAGACACATAAGGCCGCCATGCATGTAACTCATACTGCTGCTGCTGCTGCTGCTACTGCTGCTACTGCTCCTGCTGCTGCTGCTGCTGCATGCATGCAGATATCTCTGGCAACCCGATCAAAATTGAAAACAGCTATTATGAAGGTGACATCTGGCGTCCATATCTGCCGGCAATACATCCAAATGTGCCAGACACACAAGCTCGCAACCCATACTTCTGACACCACCACTGATGCTGCTGCTGCTGCTGCTGTAGCTACTGCTTGCAGACAACTCTGGCAACCCAATAAAAATTGAAAAAGGTTATCATGAAAGTGACATATGGCGTTCTTAGCTCCGGCAATCGATCCAAGCGTGCCAGACGCGCAAGGTCGCAATCCATGTATTCACACACTGCTGCTGCTGCTGCTGCATGCATGCAGATAACTCTGGCAACCCGATCAAAATCGAGAATGGCTATTATGAAGGTGACATCTGGCGTCCATATCTGCCAGCGATAAATCCAAATGTGCCAGACACACAAGGTCGGAAATTTCCCGGGAACCCCGGCACTGTTGGCAACGGTACTGGTACACAAACTACGAAGTGTTATGACGAAAGCAAGACGTTGCGCATCCGTATCACCGACTCCTGCCCTTGCACGCAGGTGAAAGCTAGTTTTTCAAATTTTGTTTTCGAAGATGATACTTTTGTTATGCATATTGTTGGGTTCCATGATCCATTTGTGTCAACTGCATGTATGTGATGTCAGTTGTGATGTCAGTTGGTATATGACATGTACAGTTTACCGGGAACCCCTGTACTGTTGGCAACGGTACTGGTACACAAACTACAAAGTGTTATGACGAAAGCAAGACGCTGCGCATCCGTATCACTGACTCTTGCCCATGCACGCAGGTATTTATGTGTATCTATGTAGTTATGTGAGCTGTACATTGCAACTACATTCTACACTGCAAAATCTTGGGTTCCATGTTTTTTTTGCCTATGTTGCCTATGTTGTTTGCATGGTATAATGTGGTTTGTTGGGTTGTTGTATGACGGCACTGTTGGTAACGGTACTGGTACACAAACTACGAAGTGTTATGACAAAAGTAAGACGTTGCGAATTCGTATCACCGACTCTTGCCCTTGCACGCAGGTGAAACGTGGTGTTTTAGACTCTTTGGCGATGAAATTCTGATTATGCAAGTGTTGGGTTCCATGTCGTGCCACTTGCTCGTTTGTTATGTTGCTGTCAGCTGGTAGATGACGGAACTGTTGAACAGTGCCGCCATGTACCAGCTGACAGCAACATAACAAACGAGCAAGTGCCACGGTGTTACGATAAAAGCAGCGGTACACAAACTATGAAGTTTTTTATTAGACGAGAGCAAGACGCTGCGCCTCCGCATAACGGACTCTTGCCCTTGCACGCAGGTGTTATCTACGTATTTGTAATTTTTCAAATTTTCATGTAGATTCTAGAATGCAATATGTTGGGTTCCATATCTAGTCTTGTGCCTCTGTTGTTTGCAAGTTATTTTCTGGTTGTTTCCGTTTGTATATGACGGCACGATCCCAACATGCTGCATCATTTCCCAGAAGCACCTGTGTGCCTTTCAGGACAAGAAGATATCCCTGAATGAATCAAACTCAGCAAGCTCCCTGGCTCGTACTCATACCAGTGTTTGCTGACAAATACCACTGCTGCTGCTGCTGCTGCTGCGTCCACAGCAATTGAAGGCTGGTGCTCCCGGCGTGAGTGAAGACACCACCAGGACGCAACAGTGGTGCTGCCCCGCACAAGGTATGATGGCAGCAGCGGCAGCAGCAGCGGCGGCAGCAGCAGTGCGGGGAGCCGTACGGCGTACACAGACAGCAGCCTGTGTTCTTGTTCTTCACTCGTTGGAATCGTTTTGTATTTACTTGCCAGTATCGCCTGCAAACCGATGTATGAAACTTCTTACTTCTTCAGCAGCAGCAGCAGTCAAGAAAATGGTAAAGCTACATCTGCCAACACAGTCTACTGATGTAGCTGAGCTCTTCTGCCAACTTGTAATGGCTGCATGAAGCCCAGATACGTTCGCATTTGCTTTGCTGCTTAGTTCGCTGCTGCTGCTGCTTATATCGCTGCTGCTGCTGCTGCTGCTGCCGCCGCAGCCCTAGATCACTTTGACATCAGCTATTATGCCTTTGAGCAACTTGCTCACCCCGTATTTGGTGTGATGATGATTGAGTTCAGACCTGTCGACTGTGACACGGGCGCAGCACTACCAAGCAACCCAGGGTATATTGATAGGTATGTTCGTGTTGTGTATTCTATTATCTGTTACATGTTTTACATTCTTCATAATGAAAAAATTCCAAAAAACCTGTTGCTTTCCATTGTGGCGTGTTTACGCGACTTAACCTTACAAAACAGTCTAGATTTCTCTTGCCTCGGGTGCGTTTGGGCCAGACGAGCACTCTGCGCGGCGCCGGCCTGCTTTCAACGGCTGTGATCAAAATGATTGCAAATGTTCATACCTGGTCTAGCAGCTGGGCACCGCCGATCACCCGAGGTCATATCAACCAACAAGCTGCAATGTCACGTTGAAGCCACACCAGTTGGCATTGCTGTCCAAATACATTCAGCTTGAGAGACGGTAGGGAATGTGAAGTCGCCCCGACACACATTACCCTCCCTTAACTTACGGACAGCGCGGCGCTGTCTTGAAAGCGTTGTGCGGAGCTCATTCATTCATTCGTTCAGCTTGAGAACTCTAGAAACAATGTGTTCCATGAGTCAACCGAGCTACGGGAAGCATGTGAAGCAGGCAGACGTGTTGAATACTTGCATAGGCGTCACAGCAGACCGTGATGGCGCCGGCAAGTCATACGTTGTGCTAGCCCTCGTAGCTGTCACCAAGTATGAACCAAGCACAAGTCTTTCACTTTGCAAGATATGGCGTGGCTTTGACTTGAAGGCCCTGTCCCATATCCTGTGAGCACCCCAACATTGGTGTTGCTTCAAGTACTGCTTCAGTACATCGTTTTGACTCGGGCCAGGCTGCAGCCTCGCAAGCGTCAGAACGATGTACTGAAGCAGTACTTGAAGCTTGCGAGGCGTTCTGAAGCTTGCGAGGCTGCAGCCTTGCCGGAGTCAGAACGATGTACTGAAGCAGTACTTGCAGCAACACCCCCAGCTGTAAAGCAATGCAATTGAGGTTTAGACTAATTACTAGCAGTTACTAGCAGCCATTTTGTTGCTTTGGTATCAAACGAGCTTGTCTTTTGAATGATGTGTGCGTGACCGCAAGCACTTCTGTGAGTGAAGTATTACTCAGCAACAGTGATGCATTCCCTTGATCTGTTCTTGTGCATTTGTGTGGCAGCACTTTTGTTAACTTTTATAGTGCAGCTGATTTTTTCTGCAGTGAAAGAAGGAACTACTTTTCAAGAATGGTGCTGAGTGATGGAAGCCTTTCAGCATCACTCAGCACCATTCTTGAGAAGACGTTCCTTTTTTCACTGAAAATCTCAGCTGCAGGTAGCGTGGTACTAGGCTAGTACCATCTTTCCTGCAGCTGAATAGACATCAGTAATCGTAAGTTTCCGACACAGTGCTGTGCTCTGTTTCCACTGAACCTAGTCTATGTTCCACTGAACCTTTTCACAGTTTTTCAAACTGCATCATGTCTGGCTAAATGTATTTGATGTGACCAAATTGGATGTAATCCAATTGGTGTAACCACATTTGTTAAATACAGACTCTTGTATCTTGGTGTGATGACGATTGAGTTCACACCTGTCGACTGTGACACGGGGGCACCCTTGTCAAGAACAGCAGGGTCTATTGATAGTATGTATGCTGAAACTCTGGGTGATACATGCTGACAAAGTGAACCCATCCACAAGGCTACATGTCCCTTGATGGCCACATCAAACACGTTGATGTGTTTGATTTGGCCATGTGGGGAAATGCAGCCCTATGGATGGTATCACATTTTGCATGCGGACTGCCTTCATGCCTAGTTTTATCTGGCACAGTGTGCTGATGCAGCTGTTATCATGATTGGTTTCACACCTGGCGAACAAGATTTAGGTGTGACTGAGCCGCTGCCTCTGCTGCTGCTGCTGCTGCCACTGCTGCTGCTGCTGCTGCTGCTGCCACAGGAGCTTCATATACAGTGGTGGTCCCAGGCCGGGTTGGAGCTGGTCCCCTTATAAAGCAGCAGACGCCACACTGATTTCAGGAGGTAAGAAAGATAGTCGTCATTGTCATTGCATGCGTTTGCGTTGGTTATTGCATGCGTCTGCGAGCACGTGAGACAAGTTGTCTCACACTCCATTGCTGCTGCTGCTGCTGCCAAGGGCCCTTCAGGAAAATTTTCCTTAGCAATGTTGCCTGGCTGTGGACTACAGTTCAGATGCCATTGTATGCAGTTCTTGCAGTATGTTTGCGCTCTGATATTGCTGCCACCACTGCTGCCATCGATGCTGCTGCTGCTGCAGCCAAGGGCCCCTCTGGCAATGCAGCAGCTTGCCTAACAGTGTCGCCTGGTATTGGACTGCAGTTCAGTTGTCATATGCATGCTTAACTGTTGCTGCTCTGTCCAAACAGCACCTCTGTTTACTGAGAGTTATTCTGTGGTTTTGTGCTGCTGCTGCCACCCCCGCCGCTGCTGCTGCCGCCACTGCAGCCAAGGGCCCCTCCTGGTAATCAGCGACCTGCTTGACTATGTCAACTGGTGACAGAATACAGTTCAGATGCCATGTGCATGCATTGCTGCTGCTGTTACAACCATGACATGCAGAATTGCCGCCACCTTGCGCTGCTGCTGCCACTGCTGCTGCTGTTTGCTGCAGTCATGGGCCCCTCTGGCAATCCAGCGACCTGCATGGCAATGTCGCCCTATTGCTGTTGCTACCACCATGACATGCAGTATTTTTGCAATTTTACACTGCTGCTGCTGCTGCCACTGCTGCTGCCACTGCTGCTGCAGCCAAGGGCCCCTCTGGCAATGCAGCCACCTGCTTGACCATGTCGCTGGGTGGCGGAGTACAGTTCAAAGGTCATATGCATGCAGTGCTGCTGTTACAACACATGGCACCAAGTATTCTTGCCATTGTACTCTTTTGTTGCTGCTGCTGCTGCTGCTGCTGCTGCTGCTGTTGACACATACTTGCACTGCTAGCTTGGCTGGTTCACAATCTCAGCACCCAGTCCCAGCATCTGCTTGCGTTGTCACACTGCTGCCGCTGCTGCTGCAGCCAAGGGCCCCTCTGGCAATGCAGCGACCTGTTTGACGATATCGCCTGGTGGCGGACTGCAGTTCAAATGTCGGGAGTGCTTCAAACAGGGATATCAACCATTTGCAAGTAAGTGAAAGCTACTACAATGTGGTAGGCTTGTATCTTTGTCTAACAGTCCGCCCTGACTACACCCACATGTTTCTTGCAAAACAATAAAATAGGGAAAGCAAAACTAGCCTTGCTGCTCGCATAAGTTGGTGGTGAATTGACCTCTCCCTCAACACAGTATTAATTAGTGATGCTGCTGCTGCTGCTGCTGATTCTGCTGCTGCTGCCACAGATCCCAGCCCGGCTACCAGCATAAGCTTCTCAATCCGCAGCAATGCCAAATCAGCCGATCCGTTTGAATCAAGCCATACCCCATGTTACAAACACCCAGTACTGCTACTGCTGCTGCCACCACTGCCGCTGCTGCTGCTGCCGCCGCCACAGTCCCAGCATAACTACAGCACAAGCTTTGCCATCTGCAGCACGCCAAATCAGCAGACCCGTTCAGCAACTAAGACATCCCTCAACAAACAAACACCCAGTACCGCTGCTGCTGCTGCTGCCACCGCTGCTGCTGCCACCACAGATCCCAGTCCCGCCACCAGCATAAGCTTCTCCACCCGCAGCAACGCCAATCAGCCTCACCCCTATGAACAACCAAGACATCCCCAGATCAGCAATCACCCAGTACGGCTGTCTTTGCTGCTGCCGCTGCTGCCACCACCGCTGCTGCTGCTGCTGCCACCACTGCTACTGCTGCTGCTGCCGCCACAGATCCCAGCATAACTACAGCACAAGCTTTGCCATCCGCAGCAACGCCAAATCAGCCGAACTAAGACAGCCCTCAAAAAACAAACACTCAGTACCGCTGCTGCTGCTGCTGCCACCGCTGCTGCTGCCGCCACAGATCCCAGCCCAGCTGCCAGCATAAGCTTCTCAATCCGCAGCAATGCCCAATCAGCCGACCCGTTCGAATCATCAACACCACGCGGCGCACAACCAAACCTAAAACTGATTCTACAGAAGGCCGAAACCGGAAACTACTGCGCTGCGGAACCTACTACTGGGAATCTCACGGCGACAAATAGTGGTGATTGGTACAACATTAATGTGCCGATCTCGGCGTTCAATTGCGAGGGCGGGGGTATTGGTTTGGCTGATTTGACGCAGTTTGAGTTTCAAAATCCAAATGAAAGGAATGCTGCTGTTTGCATTGCGGATATTCAAATTCAGCGTTAGGGTTGCATTCACTGTCTGGATGTACGAGTTTGGCAGCAGCAGCAGCAACAGCAGCAGCAGCTGGTGCATGCCATGCTTAGTGGTGTTGGTTCGATGGTTGAAGATGACTGTATAGGATTCACGATCGATATTGTGAAGGGTTGTTCAGCCACACGGCAGCAGCAGCAGCAGCAGAAGGGCCTGACTGCCTGCCTGCCGTTTTTGGGCAGTGTGTTGGGTGGTGGTTGCATTGTTGTTGACTGTGTGAGATGTACAACGGGTTTTTATGAAGCGTTCGTCAACAGAATGGCAGCAGCAGCAGGTTGTTTATCATTACTTTGTTGCTCCCAAGTAGTCTTACCTATCAGATCTTTGTATTGCGGATGGTCAGGTTCAGCGTTAGGTGTGCATTTGCTGTCTGATTTCCCCCTAGAAGCAAAGGGCAGCAGCGGCAGCAGCAGCGGTGTGTTGGTATATTGATTGTAGGGGTTTGTTCAACACGGTCCACAGACTATAGTTAGCTATACACAACAATCCTTTTTAGAAAGTATTGTTGAGGCTTTTGCAATGCTGTTGCAATGTAACAGCATCATCATCATCAGCAGCAGCAGCATATTGTTAGCAAAAATTTCATGCCCACAGGTTGTTTCAACCTAATTCAGCTTTAGACGTGCATTTGCTGCATATCTTCAGAAGCAGCAGCACCAGCAATGTATTGGTATCGATTGTAGGGGGTTAGATGTGTATACATTGTGGTTGATATCCTAGAAAGCATTGTCGAGGCTTTTGCAACGCCAACAGCAGCTGCAGCAGCAATCTGGTAGTGGCGGCTTTATTGCCCCAACGTTGTTTTACGTGTGCAAACCTTCTCATGGCGATTGCACGACAAGGTGACCTGGTTCAGCCGTAGACATGCATATACTGCGCAGCTTTACAAGCAGCAGCAGCAGCAGCAGCAGCAGCAGCAGCAGGTGTGCTGGTATGGGTCTAGTGGGGTTGTTTGTGCATACATTGTGTAGCATCATTGAGTGTAGCGTAATTGTTGTTGCTCCTTGAGGCCTTTGTCTCACGAACAGCAGCAACATTAGCAGCAGCTGTGGCAGCACTAGTAGGAAGAACAGCATTTAGCGGGGCAATGCGGTTTGGTTGCAATGCATGCTCATGCTCATGCTCTGGGCGGGTTTAGTGACTTCTAGCCAGGGGTATTTCAGTACTGCAAGGCAGCAGCAGAAGGCAGCAGGTAACAATCAACTGGATGAACTGGATGAGCAACCAGCAGGATAAAGCAGAGTTGCTTTGATTAGTGCTGCAGGATCTTTTGATGAGATCCCTGCATTTTGAAATCGGCAGCACAAATGCAGCCTGGCATTGTATAGCTGGTTGCTTGTGTTGGAGTTGGTGCAGCCATGCAGATGTGCTGTTGAACTCTGTGCGGGCCAGGTTATGAGTGCATTGCCCATGAACCCTATAGCAGTATAATGCATGGCACACGTGTAGTACAGTCATTTGTAGAGGTGTTTGTAGGATTGTTTGTACAGGTGTTGTGTTCGGTCCTACGGCGGGAGCCTTGAACGAATGATTCGTTGAAGAAGTTTGGGGTATCAAATTCATATGCTGAGACTTCCCGGCTGCCTGAGTTGATACGCGTGACATTTCCCGTCGACAGCCGATGCATCTCGGTGTCGGTCTGTTTCCGCTTGTGGCGACGCTGCAGCACGCAAATGCCGGTGTTTCCGATTAGTATGGGTACAAATGCAAAGAGGCCTGTCAGCTCGATGAAGTGTCAGGTCTTGGCACGGGATCAGATCGGGTTGAAAGCCCTGGACGTGATTGTGCGGTTGTACGTAGGCACAGCAGCCAAAGCTGTGTATGCTCGACAACTAGACAATGTCACAATCTTGGTGACACGCTATGATAGGGTGTCTGTTGGTCTGCACTATGAGCCTACGCTAGCGGTGCCTGGAGTGGTAAAAGGGGACAGAAAGCCATCAACGATGATGATTAGCCATCGACGATGATAAGAGCTATCGCAATATACAGTATATCAGCGCAGGAACTCTACAAAATTGGCACTCAGCTGGCGGCCCGTTGGGCAAAGTCAGAATGTTCAGGGCATATTCGGTGGCGCCTACCCGGTGAACGGTCTTTTAAACAGTCGAATGCCTAGCTCACCGTGCTGGGAAACTAGCTGACGTCCGACCGCACTTACGGAGTAAGCCAGTATACCTATCCAGCTGTTGCTACCATAAGTAAGAAACGTTGTTCGTGTCGTGAACTTGTCAGACCGCTCACAGTGCGACCGTACGCTGTGAGGCTGGTCAACAAAGGACCGTTTCAAGCAGCACGGCTGCACCCACCGGGCCGGCGGAGCTTCCGACCCCGACGGCTGTCATTCGGCCCTGGTGTCGGGTGGCGCTCAGGCTGGCAGCCGGCATGAACGGCGTTTGCGGGCAAACTATGAGTTGGGCGACCCGTGACCGACGTACTTGTCGGAAGTGCACTTCGCCACGTGGCGCAAGCCGGGCACCGCATCGACCCCTAGGAGCGAACTATCCAGTAGGCCTGGTCGGGGCTAAACCGTGCAACTGATTGGTCACTATCAAGCACCAGCGCCGAGCCTCTTTCTGGCGAATACCTTGAACGCACAGCCGTGCCTTGTCACGTGCACGACCAGGTACTGCTTTGCCGCACAGGTTGCTTTTCAACCTTGCTAAATGATGGTCACAAGTAATAACTTCGGTCGGAACAAGGCATTACCCCGCTACCGTAGTACGTACATGGCCATGGCCTAAAACCCGACGCAGAAGCTTTGGCAATTCAGAAGCAACATGCAAGCTATATACATAAGATAATATGCATAACGCCTTAAGTAGGCATAGCAATAGTAAGATGCGTCCAACTCGCAATCTACTGGAAGCTTGCAGCAGCTACCGAGGAAAGCAGCAGCAAACCCACAGAAGAACCTACTAGCTTATAGTATAACCAAACACAGGTTGCCTTGACCGCAAGATCTGCTGGTGTCAACTTTGCCTGAATGCTAGCACTGGATGTATGTGGGGCCAGAGCTGCTGAAATATGTGGCATAAGATGACAACCCCTAACGCATGTGTAGTGTGACTAAAGCCATGCACGCTTGCACGCACAACCACACACCTCAAATATATACATGGCTTAAACAAGTTGATGACATGTACATAACAGAATTTCTATATACTACTTGACACTCTGCATTCCACCACCCACCATCCTTCTATGTCGAGCGAACCGTATCCAGATTAAGTTTGGTTCCAGTGTTGCGATGTGACCTCAGACCAACAACCTAGGTACCACTACAACAGCGCTCCGCCGTAGATGGAGCACAGATGTGGCAAACAACCTAACATCAACCTCAACCTGCTGAGCTTTGGGTCCGAGAAAAATCATTGCGATAGCTGAGCAGTCACACATGTGTGACAAAGCCGCAGAGTGAGCACAAGCAGTTGCAGCCGTCTCAAGTCTCAGAAGAGCTACAGACACATACACAGCCTCACTCTTGCAGACTTGACAGCAGCCAATGCTACTCACTTAACTATACACACCCGCTAATCAACTCAAGCATTGTCCAAACTGACCTTTGCGCAGTCTGGCCTACAACACGGCTACTAGGCGCCACCCGCTTGCATGTGCTGTGATGCCCGAGTTGGACAGCAAAGCAAGCAGACATGCACAGCAACTTGCACTGGCGAAGATCATATCCACAATTAGAAGCCTTTCTTGACCAGCTCATGTCAAATCAAGCAGATCACAGCTATGAAATCAACCAACTAATAAGAGTGATAAAGCGATGCACAATGTTCCATCAGATGTGCTGCTCAATCAGCACACTACCGCTCAGACATGATTAATTGCACAGCAGGTTCCGTAGCAGATGAGACCCTCGCCGACTTGGCTTTGTGGCAGTGCCACAGTGGCAATGGGATTCAGCCAAAAGGACCATAACCCAGGCGACTCCTGCATACAGAAGCTACTCAAACTATGAGGCCGTTGGCACGCTAGCACACAACAAAATCTGTGCCGTACAGTCCACGGAAAAAAACCTATGTGCAAGTTGCAGTCACACCACCACCAAAGTAGCCGCTCATAGCCGCCCCGCAGATGGTGGTGGTGATGCCGGAACCTGCCACGCTGGCACAACCAACAAGGGCACCACCATTGCTGACACTTGTTGAGAAGGTCGCCCCGCTGCTAGAACAAGTGGTAGCACCACCATTGTTCTGGAAGCACGCTTCAAGCGAGTAATTGGGGGATTGGGAGGTGATAGTTGATACCGGGAAGGTGAAGGAGTTTGAAGCCACACCGATACCACTGCTTGGGCAGAATGCACTTCCTGTTTGCAAGCAGCCCATCAAATCTGCCGTACCCCCGGGGCATGAGTTGCCGTTGACGTTAACCACGCCGGGCGTGGCGCTGGCCGCACACAAGGGGATGCCATAGCCCGAGATAGTAGAACATGACGTGATAGTAGCGGACATGCAACCTGCCAAGGCTTGGCCTGCATTGTATAGTTGCGTTGTGTACGATGCTCCGCTACATGTTGTCGCTGTTGTCGCGCAGTGCCTCAGCACGGGAGTGGCGGGTGAGCTGCCCGATGCGTCGTAGTACTCATATTGGTAATCCACGGCAGATGCCTGCCCCAGGTTTGTCCTCATAGCTGCAGGGCAAACTTGAGCACTTGGGTTCGCCGCAGCAGCCATGCAGCCTGCCAAGTTGCTGTTGATGGCTCCAGCCCACATGGATACACCGTTAGTGCCGCATGTGTTACCAGCCTTCAGGCAACTCAACAAGGTAGCGCCAGCCGCATCAACGACAAATGTGGAGAATGCGTCGGGTGTGGGGACTTGGCTGGCGGGAGCTGTTGTGCTCATACACGTGCCGAGGGGGGAGGTGCCAGGCACCTTGCATCCTTTGAGGTTGGCCGATGTAACCGCATCGCCAGCGTTGGCATCCATCATGAGTATTGTAGCTGCAGTGGAAGTTGTTGTAGGGCACGTTGTAAAGTCCGTTCTGCACTCAATCAAGGCGCCAGTGTCACTGACAACCCACTTGGGATGGGTGGTTGGGCATTGCGCATCCGCCGCTGAGCAACCCTCCAAGCTTGCAGCTGCATTGTATAGTGGCACGGGCCGGGCGGCGGGGCTGGTGATGGCGCTACAGGTTGAGGGAGGTACACGGCAGTACTCCAAATTTGCTGTTGGGCCGTTGGTGGCCTTGCCATAAACCTCAAACGTCCAAACATTGTTGGGGCATGCTGCGGTGGCTGAGCAGCCTTGAAGCGTGCCATCTGCAGCACGCAGGGGAAGTGTTGGTCCAGTGGCTGCGCAAGCTGTAACAGCTGTATCACTATAGCATCCCCCGATGGTGTTGTCGGCTCTGACCCATGTGATGCCATAGCCCCTAGCACTTGGACATGTGGTTAGGGTGTTCTGGAAACAACCTTGCACGGGGCCGATTGCGCCCACGGTAGCCACAGAGTAAGCCGGAATGGAGAACGTGGTCAAGGTATTGCCTCCTGTAGGTGGACAACTTGCCAGAGCTGCAGGCCGGCACTCCACCAATGAATTGCTGGCATCCACAATCCATCTGGGGTAGTTGGTAGGACATTGTGCATCGGCTACCATGCAACCGTCAAGGCTTGTGCCGTCGAGATTGAACAATTCCACGGGACGGGCTGGGTTTGCGAATGTGCTGCAGGGATCCGCAGTTGTTGGGGTAACACGGCAATCCTCCAATTTGGCTACTGGGTTGTTGCTGCTGGTCTTGCTGTACACCTGGAACGTCCAAACGTTGGTGGGACAGGCATTTCCAGAAGAGCAACCGAGGAATGTGCCATCCATAGCACGGAGAGGTAGGGTGGCGCCGGTGGCTGGGCAGGACGACACTGCGGCGTAACACGCCCCGATACTGCTATCGATCTTGACCCAGGTAACGCTGTAGCGGGTACTGCTTGGGCACCTCGTAATGGTGTTTTGGACACACCCTTGAAGAGGACCCTGAGAACCAACATCGGTTGCGAGGTAGGATGGAATGGTGAATGACCCCTGGACCCCGTTACCAGGAGTGAAGCCGTTGAAGACTGGACACGCGCCCAGGGGTTGGGACGTACGGCACTCCACAACTTTGCCAGATTCGCCCAGAAGGAAGAAGGGGTAGTTGTAGGCCTTGCTGCCGATGCTGAAGTCCGGGCACGCTGTCGCATCGGAGGACATGCAAGCGTGCACGGCGGTTGCTCCAGTATTGGTTAACCGGACTCGGTACGTGGAGAGGTTGATGCCGCCAGCGCCAGCTACGTTTGGTGCTGTGCAAGATGGGGCAACGCCTTGCCTGGGAAGCCTGCACTCCACGATATTTGCTGAGCTGTCCAAGAAGGGGAAGGGGGCAGCTGCTGGGCATGGTGTGACGTCTGATGAGCTCACACACCCAGAGACAGGTACGGAGGAGGAGTCCCGGTCCCAAACCGTATACATGGGTATGTTGTAGCCCTGAGTGGTGAATGATGAGCAGCTTGTAGCTGCCTGGCCGCCAACAGTTGGGGTGCGGATGCACATGTAGAGTTTGGCCACGACGACTCCATCAATGGTGGTAGTACCTTTGTACAAGGGGAATGAGCGGTCCAGGTCATTGTTGACCACGCCAGGTGGACACGATGTAGTAGAGGCTTGAAGGCATCTTTCAACGACCAGATTCGCACCAGCTGCTGGCAACCCCGCGGCGACGATCACACCATCACCACAGTCGGTGGTTGTAGCCGAGCAACTAACTTGTTGTCCAGCGTTGTCCAGGAATGGTTGTGGATACCCGGTGATTGAAGCGCATGGGGGTGGCGTGCCCGAGCGGCACTGGTCGTAGTTGCCATTTGCATTGATGAGAGGGAAGGGGAATGCTGGCGGGCATACCCGTCGGTTTGTGGTAGTGGTGCAGCCCCTCAGAAGTGTGCCAGCTGCGTCCCTAAGTTGAATGCCATTGTAACCTGCCAAGGAATCGCAGTTAGTGAGGCTGGTATCCCTGATGCAGGCGACAAGGTTGACGCCGTTGACCAGGCTGAAGGCGTAAGTGTTGGCAAAGCCGCGGACCACGACAGCTGGGCATGATGTGCTTCTAGTCACACACTGCACGACGTCTGTGGCAGAAGCCGGGGTTGGACTACCGGCCACAAAAACTGGGTATGCTGAGGGGCAAACCGCATCGAAACTGGGTGGGGAGGTAGTTGGGATGCTGGTGCAGCCCGCGATGGTGTCACGGTCTTGGAGGGCTATGTGGGTTGGTGGGCAGCTCTGGCCTGCTGGGTGACATGACGCCAAAGTGTTGCCACCATTGTAAACCGCAAAAGGATAGTCGGTGGGACAGGTTGTGGTTCTCAAGATACAACCAATGGTTGTTACAGGGACGGCCCCGGAACCAGTGATGTTGCTGCGGATTGGTATGTCATAGTTTCCAGTGGTGCCGGTTGGACCTTCAACAATCTGCACATTGCAGCCACTTGCCGCCCACCCATTGATGTAGCAGTTAGTAAGCACGGTCCGGGTCTCCCCGTTGATAGTGAGTGGGGCATAGTAAGGGGTTTCAAAGCCAGAAGGACACGTAGAGTTCCTGGCCAAGCACCTGACGGGCACCGATCGCACTGTGATGGGGTAAGAATCTGGGCAGATCTGCCCAGCAAAGCATGCTTCCAGGTTGCCAGCAGCGTTGTAGGCGGCAAGTTCGTTGTTAGCGCATGCTGCGCCAGAAGTGGAGGTTGATTGACACTGTACCAGGGTGCTACCAGCGAATGTCGCAAAGGGGAAGTCTGGCGGGCACTTGCTGACGCCGGGTGCCATGCATCCTGTCAAGACGTTGGTAGTAGCGTTGAATAACCCGATGGTGTATGAGCCGGCGTTGGGATCCGCATTGTTTTGGGTGGTAGAAGGGCTCATCCTAGTGCTGTCGTAATCGCACCTGGGTGCAATGGTCCCGGTGCCGGTCTTCAATGAGCGACACCCAAATATGAATGATGTGCCCGTAGGGGTGGGCATGCGCAGCTGCATGGGGTAGTTGCTGGCAGCGCATGATGGAATGCCCTGCGCCCAGCATTCCACTGTCCTGGCGGTCACGCATTGGGGTGTTGCTGACGTTGCGCCGCCACAACCGGCCGACAGCCCATTGTCGGTGACTGCGATTGGGGTATTGACGATGTTTTGGAGAGTGGGGCACGCCTGTGTGGCAGGGTTGAGGGTAAGGCACGCCAGGATCTGCCCAGTTGTGCTCCTAGCAGGGACCTGGTAGGCGGAAATAGGGACATCCGTTGCCACGGGGCACCTCGCCGTGTTCCTGCACTCCGCCAGCCCAAAGTTATCCGAGAACATCCTGTACGCCACAAACGGACATGCATTGTCCGACCGCCTGACACACCCAAGGAGCGTAGCTGTGGCCGTAGTCTCGTTCCAAATTGGCGCGAAACCGCCGTATGGGACGCAGTCGCTGTTGGGCGGGGGGTTAGCGATAGGTGGCCGGCACTCGGTTACCACAGACGGGTTGCCGGTGTACATCCGTAGGGTGAAGCCCGGAGGGCAGGTTGTCGTGCCGCTCGCCATGCACATAGCCAGCGCGCCAGTTGCTTGCCGGACGGCCACGGTGTAGTTAGTGGGGCAGGTGGTGGTCGTACTGGCGAGACATTCCAGGATCGAGGCCCCATCCGTGTTGTATGCGGGAATGGCAAAGCCGGTGACCGTGCACTCGCACGCGTTGCTCGTGGCATTGAAGGCGCTGTTGCGGATGGCGGTGCAGTTGACGAGGACTTGATCCTGCAATTTGAAAGGCGTGAAATGAATGTTAGCTCGGGTCTTGGTGGCTAATGGATGCTGGGCTGCTCGGATATCCTGCATGTCGCTAGGCTCCTGTTACATAGTGATAACATGGCGACAGCATGCAACCTACTCAGCTGTGAAATAGACTACCATTCAGCTGTGACAATAGAACTAAAAGTAACTATTGAAAATGTGATGTACTTACACAGCAGGCAGCATTGCTCGGCGGTGACACGCCGGTTGAGTTTGCCCTGAACATGAAGCCAGCTGGGCATTGCCATGGCCCGGTCGTGGTGGTGTTGCTGGTAGCGTTTGTGATCGTGTTGCCAGCGCCGCAAGTTGCCACCGGCGCCTGCAAACAGAAACCGGCCAGCTGGTTGGGGCGATGGAGGAAATCAAGGCAGGTGAGGTTGAGCAACAGCAGCGCTGTGGGTGTGAAGGCACCTCGATCAAGTTCACAATGAGGCCGGATCCCTCAGAAAACTTAAGATAATACATTTCTGCACCCACAGTATCAACAAAGCAAATGGAAGCACTTGACAGTTAAAATCCAAGCTAAAGAGGTCATGCTCACATAGACTGCAACACCAATAACCGACACTTACACAGCATGCGGTAGTATTTGGCGGGAATATTGTTGATGCGTTAGGCCTTAGGACTGTCCCATTGGGGCATGTGAACTGTGCACTGATGCCGTTGATCAGGGTAGAAGCACATGTGTTGGGTACCTGGCAGCAGCAGCAGCAGAAAAAGAATAATAAGAGTCACTTATCATGCATACCAATGGCATGTTAGTGTGTCAAAGCGTTACACAGCACTGACCAATTGCAGCAGCAGCAGTGATTCGTAATATTCATAATCCATGCCAATCAAGCAATTGGTGTCTGATTGGAATGCTTACAGCGCTTATAGCCCTGCTGAAAGGTGTTGGATACATGGCAGCACTGCTGCAACTATCTCAGACTGCTGCTGCTGCTATTGGCACAACTAGAACACTGTGTAGCAACACATGTAGCTGGCGCTCACAAAAGTGATTAGCACTTGGCTGCTCTGCTGCTGCTGCTGCTGCTGCTGCTTAAGACAACTCGTAACAAGTGCAACTTAGTGATAGAACTTAAACAAGCATACCACTTACACAGCAGTTTGTTGGTTTGGTGCCTGCAAAACTACTCGCATTTGGTTTTATGATAGTACCTGGACCACAAGGGAAAGCCGCCGCTGCTGCTGCAACTAGAACCAAACCATATCAAGTGGAATACTGTACGTATATACGACATAACTAGACGATGTAAACAAACACTCCACTTACACAGCAGTTTGTTTGGTTGGCGCCCAAAATGCTACTCGCATTTGGTTTGATGATAGTACCCGGACCGCAGGGGAAGGCCGCATTGGTGCCGTTGAAACTTCCACAGTTCAGATCAGCGCCCTGAAGGCATCACAACATACAGCACAATAGTGTTCAGTCATTCATTGGTAGACAGCAGAAGCAATAAGAGTGCATCTGCAACATAGCTTGCTGCTGCTGCTGCTGCTGGAGCACAGCAGCTTGCTGGATCAGCAATCACAGTATATGCAGTGTTCTTTGGTCCATGCATGTCGGAATTGCGGCAAATTCTGGCTGTAAACAGTAAAGTTGAGTCGCCCTGATGTGAAACAGTGAAGTCAAGACACAGCACAGAAGAGCCTGCCAGGCTCATTTGACACCCTTGTGAGTTGTGGTTAGGTTGTAATTATCATCCCTGATCCCGAGCTTTAAGAGGATAGAAAGAAACAATGTATGTATCATGCCACAGCTTGGAACGCTTAATGGTCACAGCACGGGAGGCGGGAGGCGGAGCTGTGGGTGGGGGTGTTGGGGTGGGGGTAGGGACACTGTCGTGTGGTCGGGTATTGTTACAACACATGTGCACAACAGGAAGGGGACGGGTGATGGAACTTGGAAGTACAAGGGGTTGGGGGGTGGGGGCGAATACGATAGGTAGAGGGTATAGGGTATACTTACGTCCTGCAAAAGCAAAAATGACAGAAAGTAACAAAGTGTGTTTTTTGTTCAAAAGAGACAAAGTTACACAGGTAGATGGGTTTGCTGTCATAGTTGGTACTTTCTGGGCAAAAGGAATTTTTATCATAGAGATTTACATGTGTTTGAAGCAGCTGCTTCATAGCCAAGTGTACGGCATCAGTGATTCTGGTTTTGTGCATTATCGGGTGCATTATCTGAAGTGAGCAGACTGTTGACACTACGCATGTGCCTGAGAGTAACTATCGTGGATAAATCTGTGTATACTGGGCATAGAAAGACTCAGAATCCGATCGTGTAAGCTGTAACTGATGCTCGCTGGCTGGAAAGTAGACAGGTGCTGTTTCCACTGACATGCCTGGTCATTGCTGTGACTGTTCCCACTGCTTAGCTGACAAAATGTGACATGTTGAATAACACGTTATAACATGTTACAACAGAATGTCACTTACGCAGCAGTTTGTGGCATTTGCTGGTGATATTGTCGTCCAGTTTGCCTTGGGTGATGTGTTGGCCGGGCACACAAAAGCAGTACCATTCGGGCCACCATTACCACAGTTTGCAGCAGCCTGTAACATGCATTCACAGCAGCAGCAGCAGCAGCAGTGCCAGTCAGGTGGACTGAGGTAAGCAGTTGCAGGACCAGCAGTATTGCAACGGTCAGCAAAATCGAGGAGGTGCGATGTCAAGTGGTTACAGGCATCCAACCACTTGCACAGCAGTTTTTTAAATTAGTCGCCAGTATACGTAATGCATTCGGTCTATTGTATACCCACATTATGTATATCGTGCTTTGCATTCGGCTGCAGAACACTTCCGCCTGTACAGCACAGTCTCTGCCAGGTTTGTCACAAATGTCACGCCAATGGCGACACAAAACATCTCTCAAAAACATGAATGGCTGATGCTGGCAAAGGGTATAGGTTGTAACCTAACCACTTACACAGCAGTTTGTCTGATTGGGCGCCAGTATACTTGTCGCATTCGGCTTCAGAAGGGTCCCCACTAAGCATTGGAATGGCTGACCACTACCAGTATTGTTACAGTTGGGAGAATCCTCCTGTATATACAAACACAGCAGCAGCAGCAGAGTCAAGGCAACATGCTTTACAGTCCAGGCACGTAAATGAAGACTCCTACAGCAAATTATGGGGTTAATAGGTTGTGACATCTAAAAGCCAAGAGCGAGTTTAGCCCCGCTGAGCATTGGAAAGGCTGACCACTACCAATATTACCGCAGTTCGGAGAATCCTCCTGTATATATGAACACAGCAGCAGCAGCAGCAGCAGCAGCAGCAGCAGCAGAGTCAAGGCAACATGCTTTACCGTTGAGGGGCGTAAATGAAGACTTCTACAGCATATTTGGGGTTGTTAGGGTTTACAATGTGGGGTGACACCTGAAAGCCATGAACGAGTTCAGCCCCGCTGTGCATTGGAAAGGCTGACCACTACCAGTATTGTTACAGTTCGGAGAATCCTCCTGTATATATGAACACAGCAGCAGCAGCAGCAGCAGCAGCAGCAGCAGGAGCAGAGTTGGGGCAACATGCTTTACAGTCCAGGCACGTCAATGAAGCCTCCTACACCGAATTTGGGGTTATTGGGATCTAACATGTAAAAGCCAAGAGCGAGTTTAGCCCCGCTGTGCATTGGAAAGGCTGACCACTACCAGTGTTGCTACAGTTGGGAGAATCTTCCTATAGTTACATACACAGCAGCAGCAGCAGCAGCAGCAGCAGCAGAGTTGATGCATGCTTTACAGTCCAGGGACGTAATGAAGACTCCTACAGCAAATTTGGGGTTAAAAGGTTCTAACACCTAAAAGCCAAGAACGAGTTTAGCCCCGCTGAGTATTGGAAAGGCCGACCACTACCAGTATTACCACAGTCTGGACAATCCTCCTGTATATACAAACACAGCAGCAGCAGCAGCAGCAGCAGCAGAGTCAAGCAGGCAACATGCATTACGATAAACAAACGTAAATGAAGAGGAGCAGATGCATGAAGTGTGTGTAGCTTCACTAGAAGCGAAGCACCTCTGCAGGAAACAAAACAACACTTCAATAATCAGGACACCTGCACAACTTGCTGCTGGGTCTGCCAAGCATTGTTGTACGGCTGTGACACACTGGCTCTCAGCTGAGCTCGAACGAATGAACGAGCTCCGCATAGCGCTTTCAATAGAGCGCTAGCGTAGGTTGAGGGAGGGTAATGTGTGTGTCGGGGCGACTCCACATTCCCTACCGTCCGCTCTCGTCCCCGAAGGGGCGAGAGGGCTGTTAGCTGAGTTCCAGTTGCGCAAGACACTTGCCTCCCAAATACTCCAGCAGTACAGTAGACAAACGTAAATGGAAAGGAGAAGAAACCATGAAGCGTGTTTGGCATTACAAAAAGCGAAGCGCCTCCTCAGGGAACCAAATAAATGGTAAAACAACGGCAGCACCAAAAAAACTGCAACACTCATGACACCTGCGCAAGTTGCTTCTTGTGTGTGCCTGGCATTGGGTCTCAGACCTGCCACTACCCAGACTTGGACAAAGAACTGTTGGATACACTAAACGGCACCAATCCCTACGTACTCACACAGCATGCTGCTTGTGTATCTGAATTGATTATTGGATACACATGAATACATATGCAATGAGTCGCAAGTTATGCTGTGGAACATGGGACATCAGAAGCCAGACATCACAGTCCGGGGCAGTAGTGGGCCACGGCACGTAGATGAACGCGATGAGTGCCTTTCTTCCCAATGGTGTCTGGCTTGGGTATGTACACCACCATTCCCTGCACCGTGACCTACGTTATAATGGTGCACCACGTCTAATGCGCAACTTCTTACTTGGGTATGTAGACCACCATCCCCGTGCAGGGGATGGTGGTGTACATACCCAAGCCAGAAGTTGCGCTTTAGATGTGGTGCTCCATTATATCATAGGTCAGTTAATAGTTTGCAAGGGGTCACGCTCTCAAATGCGTGTTCTTCTGGGAGCAAATGCGTGTTCTTCTGGGAGCTCAAAGTAAAAACAGCTTCTACCTTGAGCTACCAGAAGAACACGCGTTTGAGAGCGTGATCCCTTTCAAAAAGGAAGGAAACACTAAACCATCAACCCCACACTAAACCCTAAGTTCTCACACAACATGTAATTGTGTCAGGTGGTATGTCTGTGAAGCATTTGTCCTGAGCTAGCTAGCTGTGTTACAGTTGCACAAGGAAATTGCATTTTCACACCCTCACAATCCACCCATAACAACAACATAGGTTGATCCAGCGAAGCGAATATCCATAGCACTTACACAGCATGCTGTTTGTGTCAGGTTGAACGTCTGTGAAGCATTGGCTCTCAACTGAGTTCCAGCTGCACAAACAAATGGTGACGTCCCGTTGACGGCTGTGGCGCACGTTGGGTTGGGATTCTGCGCGACAACAATACAGCAGCAGCAGCAGTGTAGGTGTCTAAGCAGACTCCAACATCCCACCACTATGATGTCATAATTGTCAAGGCAATTGCACAGTAGCTAAGCAGCGTGCGCCCCCCCCCCCCCCCCCCCCCCCCCCCCCCCCCCCCCCCCCCCCCCCCCCCCCCCCCCCCCCCCCCCCCCCCC
>NSMO01000027.1:0-49097 GCA_002588565.1 Coelastrella sp. UTEX B 3026
AGATGCCGCCACGAATCTAATCGCAGTATGTAAAAGCGCCCGAACGCACTGCAGTAGATGTCAGGGGTCCATCCTACGAGCGCACGCAGGACGTGAAGACACAAACCACAGTTGCCATTCGAAGCTGCGCAGCAGGCTGTCTGTGCTGGTTACCCCAAGAGTGACCCGCTAGCTGCCGTCCCTTCAGCTACCCTGCTGCTGCACTCACCCTGGCAGAGGTTTACGGCTTACAGCAGGAAGGCTGGATCCTTTCATCGTCGTTCTTATCACATGTTGGTAAATTGTGACACCACCAGAGGCAGTTTCTACTGCACATTGCGAGATACCAACTGGCAACCCTGCCGACACCTGTCAGGCTGAAGCGCGGCATTCATGAATGGCAACCCCTCTGGCCCTCGTTTGACGGTCACTACCACACACAATTTTATATACCGATGGACCCTTCAGTCCCAGCGGCACAGGCCAACAAATCCTATTCAATTGCTGGGGGATTGCCAGGAGAATACACTCCAGCAGGCAACGGAAAAGACCTCACTTGTCACAACTCCAACCTATCTTGTGGCATTGGCTCAGTCACTTCCAAGATCCCTTGTGGGCGGTGGCCACAAAGGTCGCCAACACGACACCAACGGATTTGAGCTGCTTGCATCAAGCTGTTTCTACTCCTTGTCAGGCACCAGCAGAACCTTATACTGCTTCTTTTGAGCTTGGGCTGCTTCTAAAGCTTCTAGGTAGCGGGACAGAGGGAACTCCTTCACCCTGAGCAGCAGAACATTGCAGCAGCAGGGGCGTGCGGTGCTGATACACAGTACAGATTTGTGCAGGAGGCTATCACGAGCCTACGCAAGTTGCTGACTTCACTCAGCACACTGCCAACCGAACATGACAGCAAGTACAGACAGAGTCAATGCAGTTATTCATCAAAACACCCAACCTCAAGCACAGCTCAGCATGCCTGGCCATGATAGAGCATTCTGTCATAGCATGGGACCACAGCCAGCTGATGCATGAAAACCTCAATAGCACTGGGTGCTGTGACTGAACCACTTACTGGGGTGCTGTGACATGACCCTGCTTGTAATGGTCCACTACTTTGTCCAGCAGTGCTCTATGAGCCTCAGGACCAGCTTTCTTCACCCAACTACAACAGCAGCACCAGCAGAAACGGCATGATCATGTGTTGCCAGGTGACCCAGACAGATTGGCATGGTTGCTGCCGCTGAATTGTTCAGACTCAGCGAGGTGAAGCCGGCCTGAAAACTGGTACATTCTCCAACAGTTGATAGTCAACTCATCACAAAA
Source organism: Coelastrella sp. UTEX B 3026 (assembly GCA_002588565.1). Taxonomy (NCBI): domain Eukaryota; kingdom Viridiplantae; phylum Chlorophyta; class Chlorophyceae; order Sphaeropleales; family Scenedesmaceae; genus Coelastrella; species Coelastrella sp. UTEX B 3026. The sequence continues at coordinate 1,303 of NSMO01000027.1, forward strand.
GCAAATCGGTTATTTCTACGCAAAACGAGGCTGGGTTGGGCTTTGAATGTTCGCTGTGTAGTCACAGCACCATCAAGTGACGGAAGAGCTGTGCAATACATGCAGCACAGTGTCCTATGCTAGGGCTCATATCTGGGTAGATGGTTCCAGCTAAACATTGACTAGAAGTCTACTGCTTCCTGCCTTGCTGATGTATCAGCTGATGTATCATAGACGCAACCTGCTGTGGCCCCACCACTGAGTACACAGCAACATCTACAAGCCAAGAGGGACGCAAACTTCAAAGTTCGGGATTTTGGTTTCAATTCAAACAGGCAGCGCCCATGTAACACACCTATCACTGATGTTGCTACCACCGGAAGTACCTACTTACCCGCCAGAGATCCAAAAGCCCTTGAACGTGATATCTTTGAAGATCAGGAGTGGTATGGGTGGCACCAGCGGTTGCATGCTCATGGCTCCATACGTGATATGTGTGCCACCAGGTGCTAACACCTTGGCAATGGCTGCTGCCTGACTGCCACCAATGCAGTTCAGAGCAAGCTTAGGAGCCTTCAAACCAGCAGCAGCTGCAGGAGATCACACAGCAACACAGCAGCAGCAGCAGCAGCAGCAGCAGTTTGGAGTTGCACATATACATATGGACCGACGATGCAATGGTTGCAGTTGGGTACCATTGACGTCACCTAGTTGCCGGGCGGCAGGCAAGTCTCAAGCGGCTGCCCCCCCAGCAGAACTCCATACTTCACAGATCACAGATCACAGCCTGATCATGCACTTATTCCTGCATTGTGATTTTATACTGTTGCAACCATAAAGCCAAGGTGAGCTCATGTTGTTGCCACAGCGGTATTGTAAATGCGTTCTGCCGGCCATCAGATGCTGCTGTGTGGCTGACTAGGCACAGTGCACACTTGCCACCACCCTCACCCATGTCTGCTTTGAGCTTTTCTTCTGTTGTTACCACATCAGCACCCATATCCTTCAACCATGATACAGTGGCATTCCAATCAGGCCTGCATACATTGGGTGCCAAGACTAGTGTCTGTTTGTCTTGCATGACGCTAGCATACAGGGCTTCATCGCACCAGGACAAATCAGCAGTCAGAGTTATGGCTGGCAGTCCACACAAAGAAGTGCCTGGAATAAGCACCACATAAGATGTAACTGGCAGAACTAAACATCATGCAGCACCACCATGACAAAGAACCAAATGATTCAGATATTCTGTGATGGCGTATAGACTGGGGTGGGCTCACCTGTCTCTGATCACGTTGACTGTCTTCAGCCCCTTGGCCCTGGCAAACTGAATCACATGCTGCAATGCATGACAGCAGATACACACGAGTCACTTGGGAGCTGCTGCTATGAGCTGCTGCTATGAGCCTTGAAGGCAAGATATGGCTTGATTGTGACATTGTTCAATGTGGCCCTGATGATATCTGTGGTTTGAAAGCGCTGGTGACAGCTCATCATGAAGCCGCAGAGGAATGGATTCTGGCTGAACATGTTGATTGCATACATATTGCATGCCACAGGCGGTTCTGCAACTGCGGCTCGGCACAGGTGAACACAACATTATATTGAGCTTGCATCCTTTCCTAACCATCAGCACAAGCAGGCACGTGCAGTCAACCTTACTCAAGGTGTTGTGACACCAGGGCAATGCATTATAGCAGCTCTGTTCCCCTTTTACAGCTGCGGCTAATGCTGTCAACCGACTCAACAAATTGTGCTGGTGATCAACCCTGATGATTGTTGTCGCCAGTTGCATCTATGGCGTATGGCATTACAGAAGCTGTTATGTGCTGCAGCTGCTTGTGCTACGCACCTGTCCGACTGCGCTTGTTGCCCCGTTCTGCACCACCACATCTCCAGGTTTGAGCTCAACAATGTTCTCTAACATACATAAAGCAGTGGGAGGGCTGCAGGCAGCGGGGAAACAATGAGCAGGAGATACAAGTGTATTGCATGAAACCTTCTGCCTTGTCCTGCAGTCCTGACAGCGACCAGGACCTTGTGTGCTGATATGCAGGGGCAGCAGTAATACTTGGCCATCTTCCCCGCTGAGGGCTGGTTGCCGGGCAGCGTTGCCTCTGTTCACGAAGACCATGCAGCGTTCAATCTGCTCAATTCAAGAGGCAGGAGGAAGCCAAACCCTAGATCCTACTACTCACTTGATGCACAGCGTTGCTGCTGCTGGTATAGGCAGGTCCGAAGGCACCTTGTGCCAGTCTGCTGCTGCCCACACCCCGCTGCTGCGCCAGGTGCCGGTGGCAGACGCCAGGGGGACAACATGGTCACCAGGAGACAGGCCCTGAACCTGCGGAATTATGCCGCGGGACGTGAGCAGGACTGCTGAGTAACAACTCTTATGCTGTTTGCTGCACCTGCTGCAGTTGATGGGTTGGTGTGATACTGCAGTTGCTGGCACCTCAGCTTGGGATGCTCTAAACCCACCTTCAGTCCCGCTTTCACCACCTTCCCGACGCCCTCATGGCCCGGTACGCCTGGCAAAGGCGGTATGATTGGGTATTTGCCTTGGACAGTGTTGATGTCTGATGGGTTCACTGGCGCCTACAGAAGCAGCGACGCCTGCCCACGCCTGACGTTTCGCACATACTACAATAGGCATGTGCTGTGCACAAGCTTGCGCTGTTAAAAAGGGCTACAGTCACTTTTTACGACACGCTTACCGCGATGATGTCTATTTGAACTTCGTTGTCCTTCGGATCAGGCACCTGCTGGCTAGTATACTTCAATGCATCTGCAGGTTCGCCATGCTTCTCGAATACGAGAGCCTTGGCTGTGCTCATGGCCCTGCAGGAGACTCGCAGCACGCGGTGAGCAGCTCCGGAGTGCAGGCTCAGCCCTGCGCGGGAGAAGGAGCTCGACAACATAGTCGACGCGACAAGAAAGGGCAGACCCAACCCAGTTTGTACGATCTGACCACTTGACAAGCGAATGTGGTGCTGTCGGTTTCCAATGCGACCGTGACGGTTGTGACAGTTGCACACCGACGCTTGACATTCCACAACGCCATGGTCATAACAGAAGTGAAAACTTCATAATACTTTGTGCACATGCAAGGTTGCAGTGTTGCGGCCCCAATCGCCAACAGTTGACCACTATGCAGGGCAGCACGATGAGCCTTATGAAGCTCTGCGTTAGCTGCCTCTGTCATGCGAAGGTTCCATGCTAGCACCCAGCTTTGAATGCATCATGCAGCAACCGACAATACAATTTCAGCACACCACAGAAGGGTCTCTCACTCGTTCACTCACACACAATCAGCAACTCTGCTGTCCGACCTGAGGCAACTTGTCTACAACAACTGGCTGGCGGGTTGGTTGGTTCACCCTCGAGCCCTCATGCCAATGTTACGAGCTGCTAGGGTACACCAAGCTGCTGCTGCAGTTATCACAGGAGCCCACTTCCGACACGCAGTCAGCAGTCCCAGCTTCTTACTTGCAAGCTGTGCCGTTATTTAGGTGATGACTGTTGGCTTGTCACGGCCTGTGAACTCCTGAAGCTTGGAGAGGTCCAGGGCAACCTGCACCACGAGAAGCAGCAAGAACAGCGGTCAGCATACAACTCAAGTGACAAGCATTTGCATCATGCATGCATTGCCTGTCCCGTAGAAAGCATGAAGCTTATTGGAGTATCCGAGCTGAATCAACTTGAACCACGAGGCGCTCCACTGTTTGCGTGCGCACATTTGTTACTACTACTGTTAAGCTGACAAAACATGCAGAGCCCGAACATTGCCTCTTGCAGCGAAACTACTCAGCAGCAACAAAACAACTGCCTCCCACGAACCACCAGACCTACTCACCTTGATGATGTCCTTGAGTGCCACCTGTGCATCCTCTTTGAGTCGTGACTTATCATCTGTATACTGCTCGATGTACATACGGATAGTAGCACCAGCACTGCCTGTCCCGCTCAGCCTAAAGATGATCCTGCTGCCATCCTTGAACACAAACCGCAAGCCCTGCTTTTTCGCTACGCTGCCATCAATGGGGTCTGTGTACTCAAAGTCATCTGCCATGGCTAGCTCAAAGTTGCCGAACTTTGTTCCTGGGGGGCTGGCTGCGATGACTTCCCGGACGTGTGACATCATCTTCTCAGCATCTTCACTCTTGCAGTTTTCGTAATCGTAGCGGCTGTAAGCAGCCAGGCAGCACAAAGAACAGCATTACGAGTAGGTGAGACAGGCGAGAGAAGCCAGGGCGATTTGGCCCAGTTTGTAAGCTAGCTAGTCGGGCCAGCCACAAGTGTTTGCAGCACAGCAGCACAGTCACAACGGTCTGCAGCACAGCAGCAAGTATGTCTGTCAGGTGCCAAGCACCCAATCTCACAGCTGCCCAGCCATTCTTGTTCAGCCCATAGAGCAGCATAAGCCAGATGTCTACTGCTGGTCAATGCATACAGCTTGCACCTGTCATTAATTGCAACCTCTGCTAAGCAACCACCTCACCACACAGTTCCTTACACACCAATCTGCTGCTATCCATTGGGATTGTCGAGCAGCCTGAAAGCAGCAGGATAGACATCTAGTACAAAACACTCTGCTCAAAGCCCACCTGAAGAAGTTTCTGCCATACTTGCTCCAGAACTCGCTGGCAATGTCCTCCACGCTGACTAGCTTGCCTCCCTCTGGCACATCTTTGTTCTTGTATGCCAGCATGGAGAGCCAGCACAACACAGCGAAGATGCCATCCTTCTCACGGATGTGGTCAGCACCTGTAGGGAGACAGACACATACACACTCTGCTCAAGCACGAGCACTGCTACATCCTGCAGCAAGTTGGGGAGCGTTGGTACTGTTTGCAGCAGCTGTTCCGGCAGCAACAACTGGTCAGCCTGCTGTCTGTCTTTAGATGCTCTAAGGCTTTGAGAGTCATCAGCCCGCACAGGACTAGATATGAGCGCAAACAGTGTTTGCTGAACCAGGTTCATGCTGACATATCAAGCACTACAACAGCCCAAGATCAGTTGTTCAGAGCAGGAAAAGGTGCAGACCCAATACAGCTGCCATAGCAAAAAAATCTGGCAAGTGAACATACAGTGGACAAAAGTGCAAGACCAGGCATCAAAGCTTGTCATCACCGACCTGTTCCGAAGCTCTCCTCTCCGCAGATGGAGCACTTTCCCGCGTCCATGAGGTTCCCAAAGAACTTCCAGCCTGTTGGCGTCTCAAAGAACTCCAGGTTCATGGCCTTGGCTACGCGGTCAAGGGCGCCGCCAGTGGGCATGGAGCGAGCTACACCCTGTACGGAAGACAGACCAACAGGTGTGGTGGTTAACCACGGCATGGACTGACTCTATGTTGAAGGCATCATGTTGCCATTGTCATTCAAAATCTGCACTCTCCATAGAGTCTGATTGTAATTCAGCTGGCATGCTTGCTTGCTTGCTTGCTGGGTGTTGAATCTCAGGCGGGTCTAACAAAGGAGCACCAACATCTGGCAACCTAACACTGGTGCAAGTCATGCAATGCACAAGCTAGTGCTAACTGAGCACAGGCAATATTGGGATCCAGACTACTCTCTTCTCTTACCAAAGCGATCCTATCTGCAAGCCACCACGCCACACAGCATGCCACCTACCTTGAGTCCTCCCTTGAAGTAAGGGATGCATGCCTGTGCGTTAGCTGCAATCATTGCCACGCTGTCACTGGGACTGACAAAGAACTTCTGGCCCAACACCATGTTACGATCACCATCGCCATCTGATGCGGCACCAAGCAGGGCAGCCTTGTCACTCCACTGCAGCTCAACCTGGTGACATATACACAACACGCAGATGCTCACGGGGTGTGTATCGAGGACGTAAGATTTGCTATTTTGCTGCTTGACAGTGCTAGAAGCTCCAAGATAAAACACATAGTGTTTATCATGGCATCTTTCACAAGACATTCGCGGATGCAGGACTAGTCCATTCCTCGCAAACACTCAGCCTGCAAACTGCTGCAATAAACCATATGTGACATCCATAGCACAGTCGCCGCTGCCACTACTGGTTGGTTCACAGGCCAACTGCATCCTTACACAGAAATCCACAACAGCAGGCCAACTGTGACTTTGCAAGGCTGTCCTTACCAGGTCATGGGCATATGTAAGGTTTGGGTCCGGGTGGCCTCCACCAAAGTCAGGCAGGGGTGTGCCATTGTGGATTGAATCAGGCTTGGCACCCAGCTGGTCAACAAAGATGGCCTTGGCATAGGGACCTACAAAGATGACACACAGAATGCATGATGAACAGCACGAACAAGCAGACCAACAAGAGGACAAAACAGTGTGCTGACTGGTGCAGGAAAACACTGCTGCCCTCCACCAAACATCACCCAAGTGGACCTGTCACGCAGCGCAGGCTCAGGAAGCAACCCATACCGCATGCATGCCCTATGCCCCAGCTGTCTGACCCTACTGCTACAGCAACGACCATTGTTATTCTACAATCTTGCCCTCCCACCTGTGACTGCGTGCATGGAGTCAAAGACCATGTTGAAGTCCTTCCTCTGTACAAACTTCTTGAGCATGTCAAAGTCAAAGACCTCCTTCATTGTGGCCAAGTAGTCAGCAATGGGGTCAACGACCTCAACCTCAAAGTCACCAAATTTGCTCACACCGACCTACAACAGAGAAACACATGGGCGGGGGGAGGGGGGGTCAGGCAGGTATTTCTGTTGTGTGTGCTGGCATGCTAGCTTCATTATCAACGGTTACCGGTTTACAAAGGAGAAGGAGTGCAGCCAGACATCTGCTCTGGTATATGGAGCATATTTTGCTGTGGCAGATGTTATTGTGATTGTTTGGAGCCCTGCTGACGTTGTGTATCACAGCTACATGACCTGGAAAAGCAAGGGACATCAGGCTTGGGGGTTGGCAAACTTCAGCCCAGCCAGCGATAAAGCTTGCATTCATTTGCTGAGTCAGATAGCAAGATCAAGCAGCGACAACACCAATTCATATCCTTCCCTCTGCTGCATTTCTCTTTCGCTTCAGTGCCAGCCCCCCATGCTGTTCTGTTTAGGAGCTAATGAGAACCTGAAAACACCACCCCAGCACCCATATACACCCAAAACACCCCATGAAACCCCCAACACACCTTGTTGAGGTCCACATCAGGGATATCTCCCATCTTGAGTGTGCTGATCTTCTGTGTCTCCCCGTAGATCTTATCTGTGATCTTCTCAGGTGCCGGCTCACCCGCAGAGTAGTTGAACTTGATACCAAAGTCTTCCTCGGGACCTCCCGGGTTGTGGCTGGCAGACATGATCAGACCACCTGGAACAACAGCACCCAGCGGGACAGTCAGCTAGGTTGACAGGTCAGCAGTCCAACAACTGTACACAACAGTAAGTGGTTCGGGAAGTATGGCAGCAGCCAGAGGGCTGTTCATAACCACACCATTAGCAGGAATGTGTCATCCTGTGATTACATGCTGCAGATAGGAGCACATGGCCAGCATTGCGCTGACTAAAGCCCACAAGAACACTGAGCACACTGTATGGTCAGCTGCCAGGCCAGTAGCAGTGGTGCTGCTGCTGCTGTGCAAGCCTGTCATCAAGCTGCAACTGCTGATGTCCCAATGCAGCGCCACTAGATCCCTACATATCGACGTGGGGGTTTTAAGGGAGCTGACACTCACCGTAAAGCTTCCTGCGCCTGATGAATGCGCTCATTGCTGGTGTTGCCATGATTGCATTCTGACCCACATAGATCTTCTTGAAGCCGTTGCCGGCTGCAAGCTTGATGATGATCTGGGCGGCCTCCTTGCCAAAATACCTGGGGGGAAAAGGTTGCAGGTTGTTCCGTGTGAGCACCCAGGGGGTCTGTGATTGCCCGGCAGATATGGTAGCGGCAGAAGAGTACCAAAGTGTTGAATGTGCTGTGAGCAAGGCAGATTTTGCTTGCTGCAAGCACAGCTGCATGTTGAGACTACTGGTGGAGTGTGCGAACGAGCCAGTCTTAGCTGTGCCTATGCTGTGACGACGAAGGCGAGGCTGGTACCAGACTGGTGTCAGTGTGTGGAAGCCTACGCTCTGGCGGCACAGGCAATCGCCACAAGCCTAAGGCCGGTGTCAGACAGTCGCTGCATAGCTACAGTTGTATGTTGCATTTGTACAGTGAGGCAAGGACTGCAGCAAGCGTAATACACCTGTCATAACGCGATACCGCGGGGCAGCAAGACCTGGCTAGCATCACAGTGCATCAGAACACGATGGCACACATAACACGTTTGCTGGCATATGCTCATCAAAGCAATGCATCAAATCCTGCCTTGCCGCGCTAAGGTATTTCTGCTGCAACGTTGCGCCCCATAAAGAAGCAATCAAGAATCAACCGCCTACTTAGGAAGTATGTTTTACAACTATTTCTAGCAAGAGCTTACAGCTGCAACATAACATGCTACGTGTGCATGGCCTGGACACAGGCCTGGCAATGCAGCTGCTGTGCATACCTGCCATCACCGCCCAGAGCCAATGTGTTGCCAGAGACCTCATCACCAAGCGCATTGAATAGCGACTGCACCCAGTTAGCAAGGTAGTTGTCGCTCATGAAGACTTTGGTCTTCTTGCGGAGACCGCTGGTACCTGTCTTCTGTCCATCGATAGGCTTGGTGGGCACCTCCTTGATCGGCATCTGCGATCATGAGCGCCAGGGTATGTAAACGCATTAGCTTATGAGATCAGCTATAGTACCGACACTGCGCTGCCGTTTACACTGCACGGCACCGGGAGCTACTGTCTGGCACAACCGTAGACTGGGCAGTTGTGCATCGTGATGGAGCTGCAAGCCTGGAGCTCCAACCAAGCGTGTCTGTTGTTGAGAGAGGCACATGCTTATCATAGCAAGATGCGGGTGGGGCGATACCTCGGCTCGACAAGCGCACAGTTGTGATTCGAGGCTTAGAGCCACTGCTGTCAACACATTCAACTACTGAGAGATATAGCAAACTGATATAACGAGGTATGGAAGCGCGCTGCTGAACTGGGTGGTTGACTGCATTGCTGATCATATCTCAGACACAGACTGCTTTTCACCTGTGTCGAGGCAGATGCCATGGTCACCACTGTGCTTGTACAAGCTCTGCGTGTCCTTCCTGATGTGGGCCGAACTGCTGCTGGGATGCTGCGGGCGCTGCATATGCACAGAAAGCTCTGCGTCAGAGACGTGAAGGTTTTTCGGAACGTCGAGGTCCGCAGCTACGTTTGCGTGGCTCCAAAAGTTAACAAATATTGCGCATTGACCAAATGTGATTGGAACATTGCCAACGCCAGTACGTACTTGCCGGCACGAGCGCCACTGCCCAGCGATTGCTTGTAAAGCTGCATAATTCTCGCCCTCTGCGCGAAGACGAGGGGTGACTGGCAATTGGTGCTGCTTTCCGCCGGCCCGTGAATCGATGATGCGCTCTATCGTTGGACGGGAGGTGCATACTTAGGGGCACTTTGACTCTCCAGCTGCCCGTGTCAGATACATGCAAAGGTTGGCCTCAAGGTAGCAAGAATAGCAGTGGCGGACTCTGCTGAGAAACATATAGCCGACATACTTCTGCAGATGAACAATTTGCCTGCTCGATTTTGCCAGGTCAATATACAAGCCACAAGAACAGCAAGCAGCCTGGAGCACAGCCAGTCCAGACGCAAGTCAACTTCATTCTGAAGCTGCCAGAACTGCCAAATCAGACAGATACAAATTTGGAGCCAAACCAAGTCGCACAAGCAAGCAGATAAGCCCACAGCTGACAAGCTGGACTGCATAGCATGGGGACTCGGTACATCCAAATGGAATGTCCACAACTAGATAATGAAGTTGAGCTTCAGTTGTGGAACAACGGGCCATCAATGCTGCTGCAGTGAGCTGCTGACGAAAGGCCAACACGCGAATGCAGTGCCATCGCCGACCCAATCGTACCTACGTCATCCCAAGCAAAAGCTGTGAGCTGCTCATTCTGCAAAATGTAACATCGCAACAAACTGTCACCAGCTCAACTGCAAATGCTGGAGGTTGTGTTGAAGCAACACACTTGCTGAGCACACCTTCTCTAACACATGCATTGGGGTAATGCACAACACGTGCCATCAAGGGGAACTTGAGGTCCCTGCTGCTGCCAACAAGCAAGCGTGCTGACCGATTGACATGCACTGAGCACAAACCGGCATATGCTGCAACATCTTGCAAGTGCCATATAGGGTGCTTTGCAACATTGCTATCAAATCCTCTCAAATACAGCTGCAAGCATGTGCTCCTGCTGGACGAGCCTGGTCAGCTCGTGGTGTCAATGTACATCCAAACTTTGCAATGCCACATTCACTTCAGCCGCTTAGCAAACAATGCACGCCTGTCTCTACTGATCAGGCCAAGATTGTCTGCCCTGACAGGCACCCGGCCTTTCTCAATCAGCTCCGTATACTGCGGCAAGTTTCGCTGCGTCCATTTGTCTGCTATTGCTCTTGCTTCCATCTGCTGTATGGGTGCTGGTGCATTCAGATCCACTTCGACGCCCTTGTGTGTGAGATAGTACACATATGAAGGCTGGGATACTGGTCCCATCTTCTTACCCTTTGCCTTACGCACCTCCTGGACTGTTGCACCATCTGCAGGCTGAGGCTTGCTGCGCAACAGCTCAGCTGGGGGTGGCCTGGCCTTGATCCAATGCAAATGGTGTAGTTTCCCCAGCTGCTGCTTGAATCCTCTACGAGTGGGAAATGCCTCAGGCCCATATTCTTCTCTGACCCTATCATACAGCTCAATAGACGTGAGAGGGATGTCTGACTGCATGACGACCTTGAGGATCCGGTGTGTAGGCTGTACTGGTACTGCATCTTGAAGCTTGGCTGCAAATGCTTTAGGGTCTGGCTCGATGAATTTCGGGGGTCTTATCTTGCCAGGGGGCTCCTCAGCTACATTCGTCGCAGCCGCGTCTGCTGTGTAATGCTGCGCTAGCCACCAGCTATGCTGCTCAATGCCACTGGCCGGCTGCTGTACTTGCTGCTGTAAAGTAGTCCTGCAACTGCATAACAGGGCTGCTGCCACGTCAACCGCAGCACCCCGCAGCCCTGACACTATATTCAACATGAGCTACCCGCAAGCCAGACAGACAGGACAGAGGCAAAGCTGTCGTGCGGGGTCCTGTCAGCGGAGTATCAAGTCATGCATGCCACTTGACAGCGCTTAGAAGCAGAAATTTTACACCTAAAAAAAATATTTACCGGCGCTGTCGCACTACATTGACGACAGTGCCACAGTGCAGGCAGCTGGGATGGGAGTTCTCAGACCGTTGTAACAAGAACAAGGACACGACGTATGTATTCGAGACCCACCGTACACTCTTTTGGTGATTACATAAGTACGGTTTGTGGCCCACGGGGAGCTAGGCCTTAGGACTGCGTATCAGCCCTGACGCTGGAACTACGGTAGTCGATGCAGTATCCTGACCGCCCGCTATCACCCTTTTACAGTTGCAGGCTGCAGTAATACGTACGTATGCCACGGTGTTCTGGTCGTGCTGAGCGGTGTGACTGCCAATTCAGCTACAGTGGCACCTGCCCCAAGTCAATTAAGACCTTACCACAGTGCATTGACAGCCAGAAGACGGGACGTTAGCATCAGACTTTGATACAACCGTAAACTACGCTAGACATGGAGGTCCAAAGCCCTAGCTGGGCGTTGCCCAATGCAGCATGGCAGGTAAGACGTGCCCTGCTTTCAAATCACAGCCAATGGCTCCAAGTGCTGAGTGATCCATAATGCACCTGTGCTGCATGCAAGCAACAACACAACGTTATGCCTGTCCTGCATGTGACCTGCTAGCCAGGAAAAGTGATCATCTCACATGCTGTAAATGTGCTCATCTGCTGGGCAAGATGTGCTAAGCTTTGCCCTATCAAGTACTCAACTCTGATCACACACCATTAGCTATTGCTGCAGGCCGTCGTGCGTCACATGCACCTAGACGACCTGCTTTCAGCAAGACGGGCCTGCAAACTCTGGAGGGAGGACCTGGGTGCCTTCGTCACCACAGCAACTGCCATCCCAGCAGAGCTGTTGGGTGCTGACTGCAGCGCTGAGCGTTTCAGCACAGAGAGCAGAGTACAATCATGGCTAAGGCAAGCTGACACTGCCCTATCAAACCCAGGATTTGAGTCTCCCAAACGTTCGGCTCCTGAGGAGGCACTGCCGGATCGCAGGAGGCCGCAGTGCAGGCGCTCCCCGGCAGCTGCAGTGCGTGTCGTCCTAGATGCTTTTCCACACTGTGAAACCCTATTGCTGGATATCAGCACGCAGCAGGACCAAGAGCTAGTCTGTGGTATTATGAATGCAGTAGCTGGCACCACTGCAAATGGCAGCAAGCGCAGCAGCCTAGAGTCCTGCAGCAGGGCCTCACTGAACGACAGTAGCAGCTGTAAAAGCAAAAGTGGAGTGAGTAACGACAGTAAAACACCTGGTTGCAGCGGCAGGCCTGTGCAGGACAGATGGCGCTATAGATACCAGATACAGCTAGACGCCATGCAACGCAGCTACCATTGCTTGGCGCGGCAAGAGTATCCCTGTAGACCAAGTGATACAGGTGTGGGCCCTTTACTGTTGTATTGACTGGGCTTCTGCATGTCGTAGTGCATGCACACAGGCATTGTAATACATGTGGGTCAACTTCTCCACTTCCGTCACGTTGGCAGGATTGCAGCATCTGGCTGCTGCACCTCTTCATGTATCCTGCGCTGAGTGAGCCTCTCACCACCACCACACTGAAGCGCGCCATGCCATCTAGGTTGCAGCTGGTGCGTTGCATATAGTTCATAGCCTGGAGATCAAGACATTTGCTGTTCCTGCAGGTGCTCTACTGTTTAGTACGCTATCAAGTTTGCCCAGGCAGTTATCACCCTCGGGTCTCTTTAGCTTGCACACTGTGCAGCTGGATGTTTTCCCCCAGCATCCACAGGGTTGGCTGGCCCTGCGAGGACTGCCTGGTTTGCGGACGCTTCTGTTACCCGGGTTCAAGCCTGCTGTACCGCACCAGCATCTGTCAGCACTGGCACAGATAACACAACTTACAACAGCAACACTAAGTGTACAGGTATGGCTGCCTGACACTTGGCAGTGGGGCCCCCATGCACAACTGTTGCCAGCTCACTTCAAGCAGTGTGCTGCGTGCTGGACAGCAGAACACATACTGTATCAAAAACACAGCGGGCGACCATGATTGATGGCGTTGAAATGGTAACAAATCCCTAGTTTCTGATGTCAGCTCCCATCAGTGCACAGGGCTCCCTTTTGGCTCAGCGCATCCCATACAGCACTGTGCTGGACTTACCCCATAAGTTCATTTGTTCCTGCAGGGCAGTTTCACATCTTGGCGTGCCAACTGTGATGCCTTCGTGAGTCTGAGCAGCCTGAACCGCCTGACCTCCCTCACGCTCCACGCCTTTCACTGCCCTGGACCTCAGCTCGCTGCTGCACTGGGACACATGAGTGACCTGGCACAGCTCAGGTTGTCTGGGAGGGTGGTGCTGGAGCCGCTGTCGACGCTGCACCACCTGACCAAGCTGGACGTTCTGGAGCTTACACAAGATGTGCAGGTACTGCAGAGTTGGCAGATGTGCGGTTGCTGACAGTGGATGAACGGACAGTGCCCTGCTTCCTGATGCCAAACAGTTGGCTTGTATGTTGGGTGCAAGCCAGCCGGCAGCAAACATGTTGAATAGCCTGTTTGAAATGTGACTGTGCTGTTGTGACCAGCAATTGAAGCCACTCATCGCTGCTGTTGGTGTTTTTGTTGCTGCTACGCAGTCTTCAGTCTTATGCGACCTTGTGCAGCACCTCTCGGGTGTTACGCAGCTAGCAATAGGCAGGGTCAATTTTCCACCAGCCGCAGCAGCACCACCTCCAGCTGCTGCTGCACCCCCTCCTGCAGCTGACCTTGCAGGCCCAGCTCCTGCTGCTGATAACCCTGGGCCAGCAGTAGCAGCGCCAGCTGCAGCAGAGGCAGCTGCAGTGGTGGTAGCAGCTGATGTAGGAGGTAACGGTGCTGCAGTAGCTGCTGCAGCTGCAGACGGGGAGAATGATGTCATGCTAGAAGACGTCGGAGCTATCGTAGATGGGCTGATTGGGAATCTGCAAGAAGGAAATGTCCCTGTGCACCTGCAGCGCATCATTGAGCGGTTTGAGTCAATCATACAGTTGGACTTGACAAGAAGCAGCGCTTCGTCTCCATGGGCTTGGCCTGTCTTGGGATCATCTATGCTAGAGCAGCTAGGGAGCAACACATATAGTGGCTCAACTGCAGGCAGCAAGTGCAGAAGCAGGTCACACCAGCAGCCGTGCAGCTCTCGCCAGCACAGCGATGCTAGCCACAGCAACCCCGATAGCAGAGCAACAGCTTGCAGCAGCTTGGAGCTTGCTTTGCTGCGACCCAGCGATGTGATGAGGCTGGACGAGCTGCCATGCCAGGTGCGTCACGGAGAGCCCCAGGGCGTCTGACCCTCATCTTTGTTGATCCTGTGCCCCCATGGCAGAGGTGTATCTGTAGACCAGGGTTTTGTTACCTGCCTGCACGCATGCACTGCATGGTGAACTGGAAGAACTGGTAAAGCTGCGACTGTTCTTGTGACTGTATGTTTTGCTGTGCCTTGCCTGCAGGTATGCTGCTGCCGCCATCTGGGGCTGCGCCTGCGAGACCAGCTGCTTGCATTTGCCAGCGTATGCCCCGTTCGTCTGGCACACGGTCAGCTTTCCAGCTTGGGAAACACCTTCAGATGTCTGCAGTCCCTCAGTATCTGTGGAAAGGTTGCATTGGATGGCACAACACTCTGCCAGGTCGCACAAGGCCTTGGGGATACTGGTGATGACACCGCTGCTGGGTCCAGTGCACAGAAGGCTCATGGGCTGCTGGCACTGAGCTTGGACTGTCACTTTGTGTCTGTTCCTCCCGAGCAAATGGCAGAGGCAATGCAACATCTGAAGGGCTTGAAGGTATGAGATTGGGCTCATTACGTACACATCCTGCCTTTACTCACAGATGCTGCTCGACACAGGCCAGGTTTGAGTTTCCTGCAGAGTTGTGTTCCGGCTTAAGGGATGCAGCTCTCTGATGAGTGCTGTTTGCTGCAGCCAACTTCTTCCACCCTGTTGCGATGCTCTCATTGGGTACACAAACTCAGCTGGTTCCAATGCTGATGTAATATATCAACAGTCCCTTGCGTTGCTATATGCTGCAGGTGCTGTCCCTGCGCCACAGAGGTCAGGGCAAGCTGCCAATACCCATCACAGCTCTGCCTACTACCCTTACTAGCCTAGCAGTCAAGAAAGTGCTGCTGTACCAGAGCCAGCAGCAGACACTTGCCAGCAGTGCAGTCTTTAGCAGGAGTGGCAGCCTCAGCAGCAGGGCACAGTCACCTGCCCTGGGCTGTCAGGTTTTGGCAGCAGAAAGCAGTCATGTTGGCTGCCATGCAATCACATCACCAGGGTTCAAGAGGGCCGTAGCAGCAGGCGCACTGTCAGGGGCACCTTCAGCTGACCTGGCAAGCCTTGGTCTTGGGGAGACTGCAACCTCGGCATTGAGCAGTGACAGCAGCAATGATGGGAACGCACCGGCAGGAGCACAATATCAAAGCATCGCTGAGCAGTTGCCCCTATTGCCCAACTTGCAGAGTTTGCTGCTGAAGAACTGTCTCATATGCACCGGGGCAATATACAAGTTGCTGGATGTGCCTGCAGACACAGTTGCCGATGCTAGTAGCAGTAGCGTTGGGGCCGCTTGCCTGGGCAGCCGCCAGCTGACCAAGTTGTGTATCACTGGTGACAACTCCTCACATACCGAAGTGGTTGAAGGATGGTCGACATGGCTAGAAGTTATCAAGCAGCTCAAGGGGTTGCAGGTGAGACATCACGCTGTCAAGCGGGTCTCACCCTGAGTGGTTTGTGCCAGCTGCATCAGCATTGGCACTGTCACGAGGTACACGGTCGGTGTGTACCTCGTGTGGATTATTGGCATAGAGTTGGTAGTGCTGAAGCTGGGCAGCAAGCAGGTTGCGTCCAAAAAGATTGAATAGCTTGCTCTTGTACACCAGTGTACACATCACTCACCGTATGCGAATTCTGCAAATATTCCCTGTGGCTTTTTGTGAGTGGCAGCTCCTGCTGGGGTCTCGCGCATGTATGACTCACAAGCTGCTGTTCGTATGAGCAGGTGCTGGACTTGACTGTCCCTGAGAGCTTAGGCTGCTCAATGCCCGATGATCTACTGGATGTGTTACTGACCCTCCCCCGTTTAGCACACCTACACCTTACAACCAGCCACCAGCCACAACAGCTACTGGGGCTCACAGGCTTGCAAGGACTGAGGACACTGAGCCTGCACTACTCTGGCCCACCAGCACTGCCGAGTTACCTGCTGGGGGAGCTGCAAGCCGGGCTAGGGCTTTACTGCAAAGTACGGTTGTGGGAGATGCTGGTACTGCAGCATGTGAACTCGTTTGGGGGTGCCAGCAGTGGTGGTGGGGCAGCTGATGTCGCAGATGCAGAGCGGTTGGGCAATAAGCGAGGTGCTGTCAAGAGGTTGGCGGGGGTTGTGGGGTGGGCTGCTGTGGCTGTCGGGGGCTGGTGGTGTGGGTGGGTATTGGGGGGCGCCATTGAGCATAAAAGGGGTAGAAGGAAATCCAGGAAGACATGAAGCCCTGCCTTGACTGCCGCTTTATATGAGGTACAGCTGTGTATGGTGTTGATCAAGTTGTATCATAGTTCCAGAGCAGCTTGTATACTAGTGACTTGTATACTAGTGATGTGCAGGAAAGTGATCAGCTGGATATCCATCAGCTCCGGAGCTTGGGATGTATTTTGTTGAAGTGCATGCTGCTGTCAGGCTAGTGCATGTTCAGTGTACATGTGACAATCTTGCATGGTTTGCCAGGTGTTGCATATCAGGCTCATCCATCTTGCAACTGGTGCAGCATTTGTATTCTGTGTTGGGACAGCACACTGCCAACCAACCACATGATTGTACATTACATGGATCAGAAGAGGGCTGCTAGCTATGAAAAATACTACAACTATTTGCAGAGTGCGTTCGTAACCAATAGTAGTTCAGCCTGCGGCAGTGCCGCACTTTCAACGGTTGAAAGCAGAGTTTTCTGAAACTAGTCCCATGGCCATGTAGCATAGCAGCATAAAGCTGTTCTAGTAGATCATTTTTCTGTTCTACTGTACATTAGGGGCAGGTCACTGGGGTTGAGAACTGCAACAGGTTCGCAGCCGCAGGCTGCAGCACGTACGTGCGTGTCCTTCATGCATATGCGCCTGGCGTCTGCCCTATGTCCATGGACCCTTTCAACACGGTCTACTTGCTGGCTAGACGCCTCTCATGAATGCCGATGCAGCTCTAGATTGTGGGTGCAGCGCTAGTCAGATTTGCTGTTGGTTAGTCAACCATCCTTCAACGTGAACAATCTGTTTTTGATTGTATCCTCACTTTTCTTCTCAATGATAATGCGCGGCAGCCTGCTTATACATGCGCAATTGCCGCAGGCCACCGTTGATGATATAAGTGCACATCCCGCATCAAAGTACCATATGTGTTTACCAGCCATGCACATGCTGCAGGCGCTGAAGGCCATTACAACCTTGGACTGTGGTATAGGCACCAGCGGCAGGTACAAGATCGTACCCTGGACAGCATCAGTGACTCCGTAACATTCAAACCTTCTTCTCAAGAACGCAGTCGCAAACCGCGGTTACTGGTGGGTGCTGGCTGAACGATTACGAGGACACGGGCCGGCGCGATGTCTTTCGAACCCAACCCCAGTTCTCTGGCACTGGTTTTTTAGCACGTAACCGCTTGATGTTGAGGTAATCACCTCCAAGCCGATCCTGTGGTGCTATTCATAGAGGCACTGACCAGCAGCTACAAGTCCGAGTCATATTTTTACCCGCGATGACTGCCTAGGCTCCACCTGCGACCAGTAGTGGCCTGGCTTTGGGTTCCGTATTCAAGTGGCTTGGTGGCGTGATTTGTCAAGCTTGCTAGGCATCGCTCATGCCAGCAAACCGCCGAAACAACCGAACAGTCTACAGAGCTTTTCAGCTGGAATACGGTCGTGTGGGGCTGCTGTTCGACCTGATTGCGGCGTTCACCTTCGTGACAGCGCAGCTGGGCGCCTGGTTGTTGAAGGCGTGGACAAGCTTGGCTTCCCTAGTCATTAGCGATGCAGTTGTTGCAAGCCGGAGGTCCTTCTTGCATGATCTCGGCGCCTGGAGCCGCATCATGATGCTGTCCACGCTAGTAACAGCGTATACCTTACTAGGCTACGAGAAGTACCTCTGGCTGCGAGGCCCATACAGCATCCTGCCAAGGGTCCTGTATGCTTTGGGCATTAGTCATGCTGGCAGGCCAGGTCATGGAAGGTTAGTCATCACTGCCTAGAGTGCTCCAAATAGCCTCTGCATGGCCGTGTCTTGCTCCATGGGTACTGCAGTGCAGCTGCCTGCTTATGCACAAGCCTGCTGGTCAAAAGTGCAGCTTCATTGAATCGTTGCTGTTTGAACAGCGCCTTCGACATAGTTCGACCCTGTGTGAAAGTGCCTCTGTGTAAAGATTAGGGCATTTCAACTGCATTGTGTTCATAGCTTGTCAACTGCATTGTGAACTCGGGTTGCTTGATTGCAATCTGGCTGCTGTCCTGCGCTGCAGATTCTCCCTGCTGCTTTGGAACCATCGCCTGCTGATCGTCCATGTGGCGTGTGTGTTTTCACGTGTCTTTCCGGCCTCATACTGGGCTGGTGCCGCGGCCAGCTGCATGTTCGCTGTGTTGGTGGACCTGGCTGGCTCAGCGTACACAGAGTGCACGACTGCTAGCTGCATGCTGCAGTGCCTGTACCAGGTGCTCCTGGCAACAGAGCCTCGTGTGCTATTGCAGCAGCTGCTGCAACCAGCTCTAACCAGACTAGTGGCAGTACATGTGCTAGATGTGGTGTTGCCGGGGTTACTGCTACAGTTTCTACAGGGAAAAGCGTTCAAGCACTGGCTGCAAGCACAGCAGGCTGGGCCAGCAGGACATTATGCAGTAGCATATGTGCAGGACCAGACAGGGCCGAGCTCAACAAGAACAGCTGAGCAAGCAGCAGCAGAAGCCAGGGCAAACAGAGAGGTTTTTGAGTCGTTCCTGCACCAAGAGCGGGTAAAACAGGAACGGAAGCCTGTGTCTGGCAAAGCCATGAGTAGCAGCAGTAGCAGCATTGAAGATGCTGTCATTGCAGCTCCAGCTGCTGCATGGCTGCCTGCAGCAAGCAGCGCAGGCTCTGTCCAACGGCACCCCCTGCTCTACGTGAGCCCGGTCAACACCCATATTACAAGCTTCAAGTTTAGTCAACCACCTGGAACAGGTAATGGAGTCTGTGGGTTGGCAGCTGTCACTCGCCAGAGCTGATTACGCAGGTTGTGGCATACAGTAGTGCTACAGCTGGGCCATGTCGTCACGACTTTTAGCTCATGGTTGTGTTTTGCATGCCAGCAGTCCCTCATCATATGTGTACAGTGTTACATATGCAGGGCTTGCAACTGGCTGTGTGCATCCCCCTGCATGGTGTCGACGCCCTTTTTTGGTTCCAGCATGTCCTAGCACCCCCTTTATCATGGCACACAGTGCCCATCACTGCTTTCCTAGAGTGGCCTGCATCATCACTGGTGCTACCTGTCTTGCAGGTCCAACAGAGCTGGAAGCTTTCAAGCAGCAGCTGTCAGCAGCTTTGCAGGCAGCACTGCACTGCCAGCCACAACAGCTAACCCTCAGCAATGCTCTAGCTGGCACCGCAGTAAGCAGCACAGCGGCAGCCACAGTCCCGATAGTCACTCAGTGCAGTGCTTTCCCCGGCTGCTATCAGCTAGTGTTCACCATTGTTGAGCTGGCAACCCAATGTACAGCAGGTCCTGCAGCAATATCAGCAACCAGCAGTGCTATTGATGCTGCAAGCCAGCTGGCTGCACAACAGGTTATGCAAGGACAGGCTGGGTGGGCTTTATTGGGCCTGCAACAGCAACGCATTGTGGTGGCCGGTGCTGCAGCACAGGCAGGGGTGGCTCTGTGGCCTGTAGCAGCTGCCCTGCCTGCTGCAGGAGGCACTGGGGCCCCCAGCAGCATGACCAGCAGGCCTGAGGTTCTTGTGTCTGAGATACTTGTTGCACAGCTTGTTGATCAGGGTTACAGCAGTATCAGAGTTGTGGTGGTCAAGCAGCCTTCCGGAGCCCTTTGCTGGGACCATAGCTGGCAACTGCAGGCCCCGTCGGCAGCAGTAGATGGATCAACAGCTGCAGGAACAGCAGACTGTTTGAGGTTGCCGCTGACCTGGCACGACCTGACAAACTCTGGTGATCACTCACAGCAGCCCGCCGAGGTCCTGTCTGTTGTTGTGCTGGCCGAGAGACCAACAGCAGCAGCCAAGAGCAGCAGGGTGGATTCAGCATCAGTTGGCAGGTGCGGTGTGCTAGCCCAGCTGCCGCTCCTGCAGTTGCCTGCAACCGCTCAGCAGGAGCTTCAGCAGCTCATGGAGCTGCAGCTAGGCGCAGCAGCAGCTGCAGGAAGTGCTGAGTCAGACTGTGTGAGTGTGTTCCAGGACATGTTGCCGATACTGCAGGACTGGGCTACTGTCATACTGGAGGCACAGGGAGACAGCAGCACTGAGCAGCCAGATCCCAGCGTCAGCACCCATGATAGCTTGCAACTGGAGCAAATCAGCAAGCAGGCGGCATGCCAGCTTCTGTGCACAGGCCTCACAGCATTGTTTGAGCAGTATGACATGCAGCAGTGCTTGGCCGCACTGGATGCTTACTGTCATTGCCACATCTCACAGCAGCAGCAACATGGCTTGCAAGCCATCAAAGCTGCTGCTAGCGATTGTACGACAAGAGGAGCTGCAAGTCCTGCAGGGACAGCAGAGCCGGCTAGTGGCCCAGCACCTGGAGCACATCAGGATTATGGCAGGCAGGTCGCCGCTGCAACACAAGCAGCAGTAAACAGCATGCACACCGGCAGTAGGAATGCCACAGCTCCTTTATGTGCAGCAGACAGCAGTCATAGCTCCGATGTAGACTGTAGTTTTGACAGCATTATCAGCTGCAAATCTGGAGCATCAGGACAGTCCTGCATGGAGCACCTCGAGCCACAAACTGCAGCTGGACCAGCCGCAACAGGCATTCTTGGCAACCCACTGGTCTCTGCGCTGAAGTGGTCGCTGGTTGGATTCCGGTCTCCTGCATTGGAGCAAGCATACTCGAGGTATCAGGCAGCAAACTTGTGCCGCTGGGATCTTGCAGTGGCACTTTGGTTTGTATTGGGGTTCCTGGTTACAGTCATCAAGGGAATTCTCCTGTCATTGGGTGCATTGCGGCAAGACACATGGCCTACAGGAGCACTGCATGTAGCTGCTCTGAGGGCCTTGATCCTTGCTGTGTCTGTTCTGCCACATGCTGTGCTCTGGGGTTGGAGTCGTAGGCCATATACTGGAGACCAGCATATGCATGCACGTGGGTTATTGACGAACCTTATTATGCAGCACTTCCGGGGGCTGTCTCTGGTGGGGATAGTGACGTGTGGTGCGACTATTTGCAGCGTATATACGTGGCTAGGTGGCGTCTTTCAGGTAGCTATCACTGAGGCATTCCAACAGTATCACTCACGACCCCTCCTGCACTTGCTGTTCGTGTTCGTGGTCAACCCGATGTTGTACAGAGCCGGCCCACTTGCGGTGTCCGTGTACTCGGGTGTGTACTTCTTGTGGCTGGGGCGGCTGGTTGGGTGCCCGCTGGTGTTTGGTCTGCCTGCTGTTCAAGCTGTGGTGTTGTCGGCGGTTAGTGTGGTACTGTGTACAGTGCTGGACGTGCGGATGCGCCAAAGGTTCTTGATGCACAGGCTTGGTATGCGTTAAAATTGCTACAAAGTTTGCTTGCTCAGGTTTGCTTGCTCAACTCGATCAGTTCGCGGTGACATATCAAGCAACACCCCGAGCTCCACTTGTATAGTGCAGTGTACTTCCTACAATGTACATGCTTATTTTCCACCTAAAGTGCTCTTTGCACTTCATTGTGGGTCAAATATTTAGGCATCATCGCTTATTGCCACCTCATGTTTTGGCCTGTGCATGGTGACGTTTGAGGTGCGTTGCATTGCTATTGTTGCTCTTGGAGTGTGGCTGCTCTTCAGCAGCATGGCTGGGACAGGTATTGAACAACCGCTCTCAAGGTTTTTGGGTTCACGTACTGCATTACCTGGTGATCTCGATGTACATGAGTTGAAGCGTGCGTGCTGCTGTGCTGCTACTGTTGTGATTCAGCAACAGTGGCTATCAGCCGGTAAGACAGCTTTTACGCACAACCCTGTCGTCTTCTTGACGGCTGCTGCATTCGGTTGTTGGGGTGTCGTAATGATGTGCCATAGAGCTGGCAAGACTACTGCAAGCGTGTGCCTCGTCATCAGCTTTCGTTGTATAGAGCTGGTGCAGCTGTTCTGCTGCTACTGCTCAGGTTTCATGCAAGCTTAGAATATCTTATCCCACGATACTGCTGTTGTGCAGTTGTGCTGCTAGAATAGGCCCCTGCATTACTACAGCTAGTGCCTGGTGCATCAGCACAAGAACATCATTACAGGTTACTGTGCTCAGAAGCCCATCACTCGTTGACTGATCACTTGCCGTTGGGTATTTGCTGGGGATCAGTCAATGCATGTTGTGGCTGCAAGTCGTTGACTTGTAGTTCTTGCTTGCTGTGTTTGCACAGGCAACACGGTGTTGTTCCTGCAAGCATAAGGCTGGTGCTTCTGCTATATAGGATTGCAACCTGTGCAGTCCTCTGCATTAGCATTCCACAGGATATTTGGTTTGTAGCTGTTGTGCCACCCCTGTTGAATGGATATTAGGTTTGTAGCTTCAGTGCAGCTCGATACTGAGCCTAGCACGAGTTTTCGCCGAAAGGCTTTCACCTGCACCACTGCAGATGCCAGTTCCAGTGGGAAGGTAATATCTGCGCTTTTGAGAGCCAGCGGACCGCTACTGGGAGCACACACTGAGCTAGCAGGTCACTGACCTGGATGCCGGGCATCCATAGGTGTATGAACTTGCGGTGCATCTTCCTGCATGAGTCATCCGGTATGGCTCACCACGGTTATGGTGAAATGGTGCCTATTTGTAGCTCCAGCTGTTTTCAATTATTTGGGCCTTGTCACGCCGTGTCCGACAAGTCCCAGGTCTAGGACAAGATGCCTGTTCCCGGGGGCCCTGACCTTTGCTGTGAAATGCACGTGCCCTGGAGCGAAGGAGCTGCATGGCAAACGCTCCAGCAGCGTTGAACACCGCCCAGAAACATAAGTATTAAAGGTTTTTAGTCCGCTCCGGCTAGAGGCCCTTGGGTGTCAGTGTTAGTTTACTGTACTGTGCTTGCAAGGACCAGTGCAGTAGAGCAGTCAAACAAGAGTTCACACAGTTTGCCTCCATCAGGGCAGCAGCAAGAGTGGCATCACGAAGTCTCAAGTTGCTACAGCGATGTCGGTTCGTGGATACACGGGCTTCATGAGGCTTTCGTAGTTCCAAGGATCCTGGCGGGTTTAACGGCTGGCCTCGGCCGTCACTGCCGGGCCGCGAAGTCAGAGGGAACTCCTAATGCCGAAGTGTTTGATGGCATTGGACGCTGTGCAAAACTCTGATCGCCGCACTAAGGAGCATCGGAAACACTTATCAACAGCGTGTATTGGCGAAGCTGTTTGCGAAACAGGCGTGCTGGCCGTGGCGCAATCGTTAAGCACCAGCGGCGTGCATTGCTTAAGCCTTCTTTGGGGTGCGGGAGAAGTTGGCCTGATTTCCTGGCACCTTTCTTGCTGCAGAGCCTGTCTACAGCAGGTGCGCGCTTATTGCTGGGATACAGACTTGCAATTCGCAGGAAAATGCAGGAAACTGCTGCAACAGATACGTCCTTGTCATCGGTTGCGCCACACAACTGTAGCTTGCGTAACATTGTTTTGCGCACCGGTGCTCGGTGATCGACCAGATTAGTTGCATTTGGTACCTTTGTATGCGATGCAGTGCCGTCCAGGCTGCAAGCAGTCCTCCTCGGTGGATTACCCTATGCTACAGCGGGCAGGGCGGGAATGCCTGTAGGCCTGGCAGCAGTGGATGCCTTCAAATCAGAGCGTGTCCGCCAGGCAGGGCTGTACGATGTTATACTTGCTGTGGTGACCGCAGCAAGCCATCTAGCCGCCAGTTCGTTCAGTGTGCATACTCCATCTGCTGTGCTCCTTGGCCCACCAAGCCCACACACTGCCACACCCGATCTTCTGGCATGGTGTGGCCGATGCGCCGTGGTGTCAATCGCCGTGGTTGCATACCTTGCAATGGGGTGTGAGAGCTACACTCGATGGTGGAGGGCCCCACAGTTCACTGTCCTCCGTGTCCTGTACAGTTTGGGCTGGTTCTCAGCTGGCAAGCTAGCACATGGCAGGTATGTACATGGCTAGCGTTGTTTAGCCAGCAGCTGAGAGGCATCAGTGAGTGATCTCCTTTCCGATTATTCCATCACCCTCAAAATAAGACATCCTGTGCATTTGTGATTTGGACCAGAGTCAGCTGACAGTTCTTGTCTACTGTCTGCTGCGTATATCATATCCGTTCACCTGGCACAAGTTGAAGCCTGGCTTTGTGTTGATGATGTGTCTGCGCAGGTACTCACAGCTTCTCTGGCGTTACCGCCTGCTCCCCACACACAGTGCATGCATCCTTGCACGCATCCCGCCAGCATGCTACTGGCTGGGTGCAGCACTCAGCTGCATAGCAGCAACAGTAGCTGACCTGGCAGGCCCAGCATACACAGAATGCAGCACAGTCAGCTGCAGAATGCGATGTTTGCAGCACATGTTGCTATCAGCTGGACCAGGGGTATTGCTGCAGCAGCTGCTGCAGGAACACATGCTCACATGTGTAGCTGTACACATCATGAGTGTACTGATACCCGGCGTGCTGCTAACCCATCTGGAGAGCAGGGCTTACCAGCAATGGCTAATCAAACAGCAGCAGCAGCAACAACCAGATCATCAGGAGACAGTACATGATGACAGCCCTGCACAGGAGTGTGCCATACTTGCTCCTGCAGGCCCCGTGCTGCCAACCACAGCATGTAGGAATGTAACTCGCTGTGATGAGGCGACCAGGCAGTCTCAGTCGCCAACTCAGCAGCTGCACGACCAGCAGCAAGACTTGGTCATCGAACAAGATCAGTCTATTCAAACAAACCAACAGGAGGGGTTGAACTTACTGATGATCGGCAACCTCCCTCAAAACTTCACAGGCAACAGTAGTAGCAGCCACGGAAGCCACAGCAGTAGCCAAAGCAGCAAACCGCCCTGTGCACCTCGCTGTGCCACAGCAAGCAGCTGCGCAGCCCTTGATATGGGGTCTACCATGGTTGTGCTGCGCACCCTGTGCGGGCCAATCAGGCAGTCACCTGTGTGCCGCAGTCACAGTTCGCTGTACGTCAGCCCGGCAGAGACACGCATTCACTCATTCAAATTCAGGCACCCTCTTGGCACAGGTGCGCTGCAGCAGTGCTGGGAGCAGAGTGTGCAGGAACACATGTGGTACATGCCTGCTGGTTGAGCATGGTGGCGACATGTTTCCGCTGCGCTTCCAAAGCTGCAGTACTCCAGTGTGAAAGATGTCGCAGTTTCACGTGTCTATGCTGTCCAACTTGCCCAACAGCTGCTGCATTGTGCCTGATGTCTGTTTGCAAGGCTGGCTGATGCTGCCTGATAGTGCCGCTTTGGATCCTTAATCAAACCATCTGATCAGATACTTTTCGTCTGTGCAGGTCCGTTAGAGCTCGAGGCCTTCAAGCAGCACCTGACAGCAGCAGTACAGGCATCCTTGCTTTCACAGGCCACCAGTGGAGACCCAGCAGCTGGCACAGTCCCTATCGTCACTCAGTGCAGTGCGTTCCCAGGTTGCTATCAAGTTGTGTTCACCACTGTACGGCTTCGAAGTGGTGACATCGCCATCATCGCGGAGCAGGGAACCACAGCAGACACCCAAGATCATCAAAACCCTGGACTTCAAACAACAGCAGAAGCTCCAGCCGGGCCTGGGACCCCCGAAACAGTCGACAGACTGGACGGTCTACTGCCGCAGGTTCCCACGAGTGCCCAACAACAACAGCAGGCCGACCCCAGCCAGCTATTGCAGTCCTGGCCCGGTTGGAGTCTTCTGGGACTGCAGCAGCAGCAGGTGGTTGCTGCAGGAGCGGCTGCACAGATAGGTATAGCGCTGCATCCTGTTGCAGTGGCAATGCCTGCAGTCAGCAGTGATGCCAGTAGCGGTGCAGGAACAGCGGGGTTGTTGGCACCTGAAGTACTCGTGCCCAAACAGTTACTTGCAGAGCTGTCAGCTGAAGGGTACAGCAGTATCCGGGTAGTTGTGACCAGGCAGACACAGGGAATGGTCATTCAGGACTCAACCTGGCAACTACGGCAGTTCACATCAGCGCCAGCCCCCACGGCAACCAATATAGGCCAGGCAGAATGTGTAAGGTTGCCGCTGACCTGGCAGGGCATGCTGCAGAGCAGCGGCAGCGCGGTTGAGGCAGCAGGTGTGCTATCAGTAGTGATTTTGGCAGAAGGCCGACAAGCAGGTAGTTCGATTGACAGCAGTACTTCTGCATTGAGGCCCTTACCAGCCCCCGGGGCTACTCAACACCCTGACAGATGCCCCAATAGCGCTGCAGCACCCACAGCCAGCAGCAGTAAACCAACAGTAGCTGCTGCTTCTGCCGTTGCTTCCCACAGCAGTAGTGCAGTCATAGGGCAGCTGCCTCTGCTGTTTCTGCCTGAAGCTGTCCAACAGGAGCTGCAGCAGCTCATGACAGCACGGCTATCTGCAGCAGCAGAGGCAGGAGCTGCAAGTGGCACGACAGCAGAAGGCAGTGAGTCACACTATGTGAATATGTACCAGGACATGTTACCCTTTCTGCAGGACTGGGCTACTGTCATACTGGAGGCGCAAGCAAACGCAAACAGCGGCAGGGAGCCCAGCGACACAGCTCATGGCAACAACACCGATGTACAGTTGTCCAGCAGGCATCGACTTTGCAGCCTGCTGTGCGATGCATTGGTAGCATTATTCAGGGAGCATGATATGGATCATTGCCTTGGGTTGCTGCAGGAACAGCAGGAAATGCTAGCAGACAACGTCACGGGCCCGATTACAGCATCAGCAGGAGCCACTACTGACGTTGTGCACCCCGCACAGCAAGCAGCCGGAGCAGCAGGTGCCAGCTTAGCTGACCTTGAGCAGCAGCCAGCAACAACATCCAATCAGCAGGCCAACCGCAGAAGCAGCTTCGATAACGAGTACAATTTTGACAGCTTTGACAGCAGTGTCAGCTGCAAGTCAGGCAGCTCAGCCTCTCCTTGGAGCCCATACACAGAGCTGGACCGCCCAACAGTCAGTCACACATCAGCCTCAAAGACATCAAGCATGACACTCAGCAGTGGCAGCAGCAGGAGAGGCAGCACATCATATATCCCAGCATTGGGTGGACCATATGGCGTGTCTGCAGGAGAAGGCAGGTCGGTTATGTCAGTCCTGCGGTGGGCACTGTTGGGCTTCGCGGCCCCCGGCCTGGAGCAAGCGTACCTGACATACAGGAGTGCCAACTTATGCCGCTGGGATTTGGCTATTGCACTCTGGTACAGCTTCGGCTTCTTGATTACTGTGCTGAAGGTGGTTATGATGTATATGAATGCTGCAAGGGAAGGTTCCTGGCCTACCAAAGGCTTCCATGTAGGAGCTTTGAGAGCATTGTTCTTAGCTGTGTCTGTCTTGCCACATGCTGTGCTGTGGTACAACAGCCGTAAGCAACTTAGTGAGCCGCAGCGTGAGCTTAGCATCCTTGAGAGGGTATGTCAGATGCGAGGTGTCCACTTTGTCGCAAATATTGCATCAATAGTTGTTATTTGTGTTGCCTATCATTGGCTGGGAGGTGTGTTTGAAGTAGCAATGACTGAGACCATCCGTCAGTATCATTCTGTGCCGATTCTGCATGTGGTATTCATATTCATAGTGAATCTTGCTTTGTACAGGCCAGGAGCCATCGCTGTGCTCGTGTATTCTGGCTTATACTTCGGCTGCCTGCAGTCATTGATTGGTAGACCGCTGGTGTTTGGAATGCCCACCACAGAAGCTGTCATGTACACGATTGTCAGCCTGGTGCTATCTGTCTTCATGGATACAAACATGAGGCGCAACTTCTTGCAACGCAGGGCTTAGGGTTGTAGAGGGACCTACCAGCAGTTTACTGAGTTTGCTTGCAACATACTGCTACGGCTGGCTTTTCTGCTAATTTGTGTCTTGGCACATGCTTCAGATGTCTTCAATGCTGATTGGTAGGCCATCAATGGTTCGCCTGTCAGGTCGTCAGCAAGAAGTCCTGTTGTGCACGGTATTGGGGTCTGGAGCTGTTAGTATTGATGTAAATCACATGATTGCAGTCTCTGCACCACTTTGCTTGATGAGGTTGTTGATACAAGTTGCCTAGTCTGCTTGCAAGTTGCTGCTATAAGTTGGTTTTGCTTTGAGACGCGACGAGCCGATTTTTTTGCATGCTTTGCTTCTTTGGAAGTGGCTACGTAGGTACCACGACCCTAATGTATACCTGAGGAATACGTGTCAGGAGGTGAAGACAGGAAAGTATCATGGCTGTGGCTCGTTGAGCTAAATGGGTATCTGCAAGACAGCACTTTGATCCCAGACAGTGTGTCACGCAGTATGTTCCGTTGCTGTGTCATTTGTATTGTGCTGCTGTTCACCGGAGTTTCAGTTGTGAACCTCTCTGACCCGATGTGAAAATCTAGATGCCATGGCAAGTTGTCTAAAACTCTGTATATTGCATGGCGATGCGGTATGAGGCTGGGCACATTGCATATTAGCCATGCTTTGTAGCTCCTGAGGCTGTCCATTGGTCGCAGGATGTTTGCCACGGACTTATAAACTGTAGAGCAGGATTGTCTTCTTTCATTTGGCCTATCATCTTTTGCCAATTTGTACGTTCGCAAATGTACACAAGTTGTTTGATACACCGGCTGCCATGCCCAATGTCCAGAGGTCTTGCACAAGTGCTGCATCTGTGCCGTTAGATCTCAGAGGCAATGACTCATGTGAATGCTGTCTCAAGTGTGTTACTACAGAGTTTGATAGGTTTGGCAGGCCCTGTGGATACGTGTATCACCTGCAAGTGCTGTTGCCACTGGCGGTGCGGCAAGGTTGTGCCATTGTTGGTGTGATATACTGGTGTTGCTTTGGTAGGTTTGAGTGCCTTGTGTTTGAGTAGCAGGCACACTCAGTTTGCCTTCAGTAGAGCTTGGTAGTCTGGTTTGCTGTTGATACAAGTGATCTTCTGCTCACAGCCAGCCCACACACAGCACTGTGAGTTTCACAAGCGGTTATGGCGTATCAGTGATGCTTGTATGCAGGCTTGCGCAACTTGGCTTGGTGGCATTGGGCTGTTTGTCTCTGAGGTCTCATATTAGGCAAGCCTTGACTCAGCCTGAACAGGCCAGCCGCTCGTCTGTGATTGATGCGCTGCCATATTAGCCCGCATGGCCCAAGTGTGCATGCACTGCATAATCTGTCCTGCACTCCCGTCTCCTGGCTTCTAGCCTGTCATTGTACAAATGGATCGACATATTTGGTACCCATTCAATCGGTTTGAATTTGCTCGCTGCCTCTGTGGCTTGATTGCTTGCACGTTGCTTGCTAGAGTATCCAGACTGCACTATATGCCTGTAGCCTCACACGCTCCCAGTGCAACCCCCTCAAGTCCCACATTGCTTTTGCTTCTGCATATGCACAGGCATGCTTATGTCAGAGCAGTGCCACATGGAGTGCTTGTTTGTGTTTGGCTGGTGCTTCTGACAACGTACATGCTGGGCAAACCAGTTTGGATACTACAATGCCTGACAGGATCATGAGTATGTGCTAAATCAACTTGCTAGCAAGCCCCGCCCAGGTCAATGTGGTCGTCAGGCTTGACTGTCAGCTGCTTTGCACGGCACTCAGGGACCACTGCGGCTGGATTTTTTTGCCATGGAGGTTGATGTTGTATATGTGCAGCAGGTTTGAGTGGGATTGGCTGTTTAGCTTGTTTGCATGTAAAGGGGCTGATGCTGCTCTGATGGGACCCCGCCCCCGGCACTTAGCCGGTGGCATTGCGCAGTGTACCCTTTGCTGCAGATCCTGTGATGACGACATCTAGATCTCTCAGCTCAGCATGCAGATAATGCACACATCATGATCCGTGAGATGATATGTGCACAAGCTTCAAGCGCTAGAGCAGACTTTGATCTGGTGCATTGGCCTTTTTGTCTGCAGTCTGTCCCCAGTCAGTGTGGTAGCGTAGCTGGCATGGCATGCATTCGGCTCGCACTCGGCAAGACAGATTGTGTAGGTGCACACTGTGACCTGTATTTCTGGCAGTAACCTGGCTTTTGTGAAATGATAGGCACCTTGCGCACTCATTGAGCAGGAATCTGTATGCCGTTGCCGCGACCTTGATACAAACTGGCTGACCATGCGGATTCGCCCAGCACCAGTCGGCATGCAGCACCACCACTCTGTGCAGGGTGGTGTGGACCATGATGCGGAACCGCCCACACCAGTCTAGATGTGCGCAGATCTGCGCAGATTGCTGCTACCAACACGAAGGTTGTGGCCCAGCGGTTGTTCTGGCGTCGAGTGTATATAGGTTGGCTCATTCATACTGTCTTATACATCTCTTGCGTCTCCAGAGGTTCGTCAGTTGTCCGCGGTACATCCTCGGAGTGCTCCGCGCGGTTTTGCGATGAGCTTGGCACATCACAAGCCTTCACAGCAAGCGCAGAACTGGGCTAGACCTCAGCATGCGTCTTCTATTATCTACATTTCCGCCACATCTTGATATTCACTTGTGACTAACTCTTGCGGACAGGACTGCCCAGCAGAGACAACGAAGGCCCGATAGCACGCGACACAGAAACCTGTAGGTTTATGATAGTCATCTTGCTTTTTAGACAGCTAATAGCAGCAGTGAAGGAGTTCGTACGGGTACAAAAGCGCAAGATGCTCTCAGAAACCTTCCGCCCATGTTGACAAATGACAGTTTGTCACTTTCAACCCCCTATTCTTCAGAGATAGAAGCGCGAACACTTCTGGCAAGTGAGACTACCAGTAAATGCTGTGCAGCACAGCAACCGATAAGTTTTGCTTCCCTGTGAATACTTGCACATTCTATTGCACGCTGATTTGCCTACTTTCTTTTGCCTGAGACCCGTATAGGTTGCCGGAGACCTTGTCACAGGCAGTAGAAATTATTGTTAGTAGCTCAGGGTGCTCTCTTCCAGCTGAGGGGGCCTGTCGCTCACGGGTAAGGCTCTCGTGCCCATCCTCCTTTCCTGGATGGCTGCTGCCGTGTGGTTTCTGGCAAAGACTTCAAGTATCAGCATATGGTAGATGAGATGACTTCTTGCTTCAAGCAGCAAGTCCCTGAGCTCACAGCAACTTGAGCGGATTTGATTCGCGCCATGCCACTCCGATTGCACGGTACGGTACGGTACTCACATCGCCTCGATAACAAGCAAATCTGCATTTAAAACGACCGGCAATAGCATTGCAGAGTGACGGGAAATAGTCGCTCACCCGACCATCCCCCGAAAAGTGCTTTCTCTCATTCTCTGCAGCTCGCTCACCCAGCTCGCGCGAGAACACCAGGACCCAAGCGACTACACAGCCTGTCGCAATGGCTGATGTCACAACATTGCCATCCCCAACGGAAAGCCCTACAGCGGCCGACTACACGGCCTTCCAGAGACTTCCCTCCGGGAAAGCATCAACGGCTGGCTTGGCAGACGATGTCAGCAAGACTGGCCAGCGCGTCAAGCGCATGCTGTTTGAAGAGGATGATAACATATCCGCTACGACACAGCCTAGATTAGAAACAGACCCTGACCAGCCTGCTGCCAAGCGACGCTGCTGTCACAATGAACAAATCGCTAGTCATGCCGTTGATAGCTTCAACACTGATAGTTGCTCACAACGCTGGAGCAGCAGTGGCAGCTGTCATGATGCCGCAACACAAGGCCAAGCAGCTGCTGCACCATCAAAGATAGTCCAAGAACACCAGCAGCAGGCTGGGCCGTTGCAGCAGCAGCAGCAGCCGAAAGGCCTGACATCCCCGCTGAAGCTGCGGTTCAAGCTTATCAAAACTGAGGCCGGAACTACTGTCAGCTGGTGCCACGCAGCTGCTGGCTGCAACAACAGCAGCACCAGCAGCAGCAGTACTTGCTGCTTTGCTGGAGCGGGTGCTCAATCGTCTGCTGTCACACGCTGCTGTGAAAGCACAAGTGCTGCTGCTGCAGCAACAGTCAACTCTGTGCCAGAGCAGCAGCAGCAGCAGCAGTGGTGCAACAAGGCTAATGCCAGGCGTGCTAGCTTAGCTGTTGTGCGGGGGTACATTTCTAAATACCGCAACAGTAGACTGGCACGCAAGCAGCTGCAGCGGGTGCTGAGCAAGTCAGCAGTTGCTGAGCAGCTGACATCAGCCGGCAACAACCTACAGCAGCAGCAGCAGCAGGAACCTGTGCAGGATGCAGATGTCCTGTTGGACACGGCAGCAG
This sequence comes from Coelastrella sp. UTEX B 3026, assembly GCA_002588565.1. NCBI lineage: Eukaryota > Viridiplantae > Chlorophyta > Chlorophyceae > Sphaeropleales > Scenedesmaceae > Coelastrella > Coelastrella sp. UTEX B 3026. The sequence continues at coordinate 33,983 of NSMO01000027.1, forward strand.
CAGCAGCAGCACCTCAAGCTGGCATCTACGTGTCACGTTGTACTGTTTGTGACAAAGAATGTCACGAGTATGATGATGATGAACATGATTGTCAGCACTGTGGGGCCCATTGGGGTTTGAAGCAGTTACAAAGTGCTGAGCAGCAGCAGTATGTTGGTAACTGGTTGGCTAATAGGATTCTGGATGAGGACCGTGGGTATGCTAGGGGTGACCAGAATCGTGGTGTCGTCTGTTTGCAGCACAAAGTTGAGGGGAAGATGCCGCCCAAGTCTAGGTTGGGCTTGGCAAGCCGTTTCGCGTGAGATTCTGGTGCTTGTGAGCACTTTGTTGGTGGTCGCTGTCGGCCATTGTGATTGTGGCTGTACCTGCCTGCGACATGCGGCCGCATAGTTGCCAGCTGATCCTATATGTGAACTTTGAGGATGTGTCAAGGTGTGATGTAATGCTTCTCGTGGTGCCACAGGCGGTCTTTTGGCTGTTTTTGATTGCTTTCTACAGGCTGATGTTGTTGATCCATAGCGTGATTGGTGTATCCTGTCGCTTTGGTGGTGCTCATGGTTGAAACTCAATGCCCAGGTCAAGTTTGCTACATTGTTTGTTGAAGCCACTATTATGATGCGGTCTGATATCATGAGCACATGACAATGCTTGTGTTGTGGCCTTTGTTTTATGGTGCTTGCAATAGTGATGTGTCAAATTCTGCCCTATTTCAGTGGCTAACAGTTATGTTAGTCCGTTGGGTCCATATCAGTTGCAGTACCAATTCACCGCGCTTTTGGGGATTAGGAACAGGAGTAAGTGGTCTGTGTCACCATTCAAGTCACAAATCAATCAGGCCGGGGGTGTTTCGGGTCTATCATGATAGGAACAGTTACTATGATGACTTCGTGGTGTACTGCTCAGATCCGTACCACGCAGTATTAGTACTGGTAACGGTCTACAGTAACGGTATTGAACCATAGACAATCTGGACAAGTACGGCTGTAGGGTTGCAATATCCCAGTGCACGTAATCTGGATGCTCCGTTTCGAAAGGGCACGGCTCGCCACGACTCGGGCATGCATGACTGTACACATGGAGCATGCTGAAAAACCTGTAGAAGCATAGAGCAAGCGTTTGCATTACACGCCTGGTTTAGCGGCAGAACAACCAGCAGCACGTGCGTGCACGCAGCGTTGGTGCCACGCGTCACGGCGTACGGTGCCGCACCGGTGCCGTACAGTCCTCGATCACGTTGTTGATATCGGACGCGAGAATGATTTACGTGCTAACCTAAAAAGCTCTGGGCGAAAGTGTCCATCCAGTGGTACCAGGTTTTCAGGCCAGATGTCTCGATGTTCACGGCGTGCGGCGACCTGTCAAGGAGCTCACTGGGCGAGCTGGCTGCAGCCATGGCTGGAGAGGAGCAGGGCGGCTACCAAGGTACTCACGCGCCCATAACAGAAGTAAGAACACGCGCCCATACACAGTATCATGAATCACCAGATACTTGTTTCATAGTGAGCTTGACGCACGAGGTGCCCCAAATTACACCGGCAGAGAGCGCAGATGGTCGCAGCGTTACAACGCTAACACCGCGGCGGGACGCCTCTCTGCACGCACGCCACTCAACTATAGCTCTTCATGCTGCCCATCCGAACCGCTATTGCCCTGCTGCTTTCCGTGCGCTTGCCGCTGACCTTGAGACCCCTGCCGCTGCTGGCTGTCCCCGGTTTGCTGCTGACCGGCAACAGACTCCCCGACATCCTCATCTTGCTCAGGCTGATTGGGGTAATCATAGTCACCATTGTATTGTGGCTCATATTCACTCATTTGATCATCGTGGGAGTCTGCTATACTGTCAGCACTGAGCAAGTCTCCTTCTAATACCTTGGAAAGTGCTGGAGCACCACTGCTGCTACCACTGCTGCTGCCTTGACTGGTCAACACCTTGCCTGCAGGCGGTGTGGCAGTTTTCACGCCACCTGGTGCAGCTTCTGCTGTCGATGACGGTGTTGCCGGTAGTGCTGCTGCTTTGGTTGGCTGCTTGTCTGCTGCTGTTGGCTGCTTCTCAAGTCCGATTGGTATGCATGAGATCAGTCTCAAGTCTTCAGCCTGTGAAACATGACATGAAACAAGGTCAGGCTGTGCTGTCACATGCACAGGTGTTTTAAGGCAGCTTTCACCAACATGGAAGGTCCAGCTGACAGGTGCTCAGCGGCTGGTAAGGTTCTGCCTTTACAACGGCCAGCGACAGCACGGACAGGTGTTGGCGTAGTTCGAAACAGCCCAGCAAGACTCCGTCACCTAGACCCCAAACAGGACCCGGCTGTTAGACAGCTGACGAAAGCTGCAAAGCTTCTTCTCACCGGTGGCACAAAACCAGGATGCTTGCACAGGAACGGCGTCGACACCACGACAACGTAGTTGCATGTAGGGAACTCCCTCACTGACAGCACAATGTTATCTTTGGTGTCACGGATGCATGTATACCGGACCTGTTGGAGGCAGGCAGAAGCAGCAACTGTCAATGCTGCACAATGGCTTGTAGGTTTCCCATGTAGGCACATGAATGGTGGGTTGTACCAGTAACTGTTAGCAACCTGCCACATGACGGGCTAGCAACCTGCCACATGACGGGCTACCGATGATACCTCTCAACATGGGTTTAATAACACCAACTGAACCCTTCATCGATGCTCATTGCTTATATACGATGTGTCTATTTCAGAGCTCAGTTTGTTGGCCCTCCTCTGTCCAACCTCTACTGCAGATTGTGGCACAACAAACACGATAACCCCAAGATTATGCGGTCATGTTTCAGCATCTAATATCAGTTGGCCTACTGGTGCTGTCTGGACTTTGTTTCTGCATCGTGAACCCTCCTAGATGGCAACCTGCACTGCGGTCAGCAGTACAGCAAGAGCGTGAGCTTGCACTGTAGGCCACAAACCTGAAACTATAGCTACTGACTCCTTCAAGACACTGCTGCCTTAGCTGCAGTATTCCCCTGGATGAGCAGTTGCTGAGTCATGCAGTAGCTGAGCCACACCTCAAACCCACCTCAGCGCTTCTTGAGGCACCAGTTAGCGCGCACTCGGCTCCCCCTGAATACGTGTGACTCACGTACTTCAATGGGTGACCACTAGAGCTAGTGTCCTCCTGTTATTCAAGCAGCAATAGCAGCACAACAGCGACAGCGGCACAGAGTACCATGTGAGATGCCTCCTGATATGCATCTGGACTGGTGCTGCTGTACGCTGACAGGTCAGACACTGCTGGGCCAGGCAGTTACCGTGTGAGTGAATCAATACAGAGCAGTATGAATCAGGTCACCCATATGATGCAACCTATAAGCCATCACTGCGCTGATTGTGTGCATAGGCCATTGCGCAGCCAGATGCAAATCTTCGCTGGAATATGGACCAATTTACCCAGGAACCAAATAACAAGGCAGCTCTGCGCGAGCATAGTGCTGTGCATCAACAAAAGTTGCTGACGCTGACACTGCAAATGTCATCTACTAGAGGTGCTAGTAGCACAGAGATAGCCCTCTCTGTCAAGACCATTTCCTGAGCTATCATGGGCTGTGGTGCACCATAGATGCTCACCAGTACTGACTCAATCTGTTGATCATCTCCTGTGTACTTCCCACAGCTGAAGTCTTCCGGCTTACTAGCATCCTGCAAATAACAGCAGCAGCAGCAGCAGCAGCAGCAATCGCCACAGTTCTATGTATGTCACTGCAGGCACAATACATGGCACAGGATGCAGCAGGGAGGTTTTACCTGTGTTGCCTGTGTTTGATGTGTTTAGTGTGCTTGGTGTGTTACCTTGGTGATTGCCTATATGTAACAGGAGGCTCGAGTTTGTGTCCAACAAACAAACTGCACACGCTACACCTGTTACTGGCAGATGGTGTACATGAAAGTCGAGACTTTGCCCAGCACACCAGCTGTTGCTCTTGTGGTGGCTTTGTACAAACACGTATGGTCTAAATTTCATAGAAGGCTTTCTGGTTTATGTGTTACACGTAGGTTGCACTGGCAACATATCTAGAGAAAAAAACAACATACAAAAGAAACCCGCAAACCACACCATCGCTCACATCTGTGTGCAGCAAGTCCCCCACCAGCTTTGACAGATCCTCCCCTTGACTAATCGCATCAAAGATCGCATCAAGGTCCCCCTGTCCTGACAAGTTGATAACCGTTGCTGTCCCTGATGCTGTGCTGGTGGTGCTGACAGTGGATGTGAAGCTCACCTGTAGGCGGCGACATCAACAGCGGGGTGACGCTGGTGCGACCTTCAATCCGTGTGCCTGGTGCAGACCATACATATGCTAACAGGAAAAGCAGCACACTCTTTGGAGCTCACCTGTCGAGCGTCTCTGCAGATGTGCCAGCTGAATGGAGCTTTATTGCTGGAACTGTATCTGTTATGGCTGTCTCAACAAGGCCCAAACTGGTTGCCCTGTCTCGACATCGTGTATGGGGCCGGAAGCATGATATCATATGCATGGTGGGGCGGGGCCGGGAGGGTTTGGGGAGATCATACATAGGAAGCTTCAGACAGCGAGGGGGAAAGGGAGAGGGAGACGGAAGCATGCATGTGACATCGCGCTTGGGGAAACATATCATCAAACCAGGTCCGCATTACCTGCCGAAACTGTCTTACATGCTTCCTATGGCACACTTCATACGTCCATAACCCATCTTGACGGTAGAAGCACATACCAGCTGCAGACACAACACGGAGCGCAAGTGTGCTCAGCAGACTTGTGGCTGGCTACTTATTTGTTGGACTCGAACCTATAACACTTTCGGTCCTTGGGCCTGGGCAAGAGGTGTCTGTTGGACATTAACATGAGTAACTGCCGCACAGCAAGGACTACTAGTACACAGTACAAAGTCACTAGCAGAAGTGTGTCGACCCAAAGGCTTGGTGCATGCAACAATTGATGCCTGAAGCATCTACAGCAGTAGCCCAGCAGCACCATACATTACATCCAGTTTGCTGTGCTTCATGGTAGATATATTCTGCTGATATTGATGCCATAATAACAACATCAGCAGAACAAACTGCCAACTGAAGCACAGCAAACTGGCAACTGGCTGCCAGTGATCCTGAGGAAACTGCCATGCCAACGCGCCGCCCGCAGTGACTCACTTAGAGAATCCAGCAGCTCAAATGGGGTTTTTGTGACGGGTGGTGGTAAAGTTTCATCCTGCAAGCAACACACAACAGTGGAAGACATGGCAGAGCTCAAGCCCTTCATCAGCGGCAGCTACAGACACAGTCATCACATGTGCGCATCATACTGCTGTTGACAAGGCGGCATGCTTCAGGTGCTGATGGTACTTTGTGCTGATGGTGCTTTATGCTGGCATGCTGTTGAGGATCACACAGAACCAAATAACCACTGCATGCTGCCCGCTGCTGTGCTGTTCTGTGCGGCTGGAGGTGCTGCATGTGTCAACCCGCACTTGGTGCTGCTGTGGCCGTTGCATGCTGGCCTATCAGCCACCAAAACCCCAGGCTGTGCTGCTGACAGCAAGATGTGCATGCTTTGACCCGCCTGCTGAAGCTCTGATGCTGGAGCGCAGTATGAAGCAATGGTTCATGCCAACTTGCAGCTGCGCTGCAGATTTTGACCATCCGCTAAGCCGCTGATTCTGTCCCACACCGCTGCATGCTGCAGTCCACCACACCAGACTAGTTGCTGCACTGCTGGTAGCACGTGTGCAGGCGTTGAGCAAAGCACTTCCACTGCTGAGCAGAATGCTTCAGCAGTGACGCAGAAACGTGCAGACAGGACTGCCACTGGGCGCTGCTGCACAAGCTGACCAGCCAATGGGCTAGCTGCTTGTCATGTTCTCAAATTCCCACTGCATGCTGCTGCAACAGCACACCACAGAGTGTGCTGCTGATGTGGGAAGCCGGCAGCTGAGGTGGAGTATCCACCAGCACCATAAACTGCTTGCAAATGCCCTGCAGCGACCTGATGCTGCGCTGCTTACATGGACTAGCTGCAGTCGGGCTGCTCGGGCTGCTACATTCAGCACTCCAAACAAGTCACTACATCTCGTGACACTGCTTGTGAAGGCCCTGAGCATCAAAAGTACTGATTGTGCAATGTACCCTACAGCTACCCAAGTACTCGCACGCGGGCACCAACCTGCTCCTGTGCTAAAGACGTTGACCAGCTGCTGGGACTGCTGGGTATGGTGCAGTTATACTGCTGGCCCTTGGCATCTGTCATGACAGTGCTGCGGAAAGCTGCACCCTCCGGCAATACTTCTGCTGCTTTGATTTCTGCAGGGCACAGCAGAAAAGCAGCGCAGGACAGGAGTCAGCAGCCTGGGCAGCTGCATGAGCTGTTTGTGGACCGCTTGGTAATGCTGATCGAACTCTGCAACTGCTTAAGCTGGGTGTCTGCCGCTGTGACATGCACAATGGGCAACGAAGTGCAGTAGCACATGACAGGGACACCTGTGCAGCACCTGCTGCATTGTGTACCAGATTGCAAAGACACTTGCATTGTAAGGCATAGAGTTGAGCGTCTCGGATGCTTGTCAGTTCTACTGCCATGGCATGATGCTGAGGTCGTTCCTGCAAGCGCTCACCATTCTCAAACAAAGAGACGATGTACTTTGGTTCGTTTGGGTCAGTAGACACGAACGTGGATGGGTTCTCTGCAGTATGCGGGCCACGTGAGCTTTTGTTGGCCGCGAACTACATCACAACGTGTAGATACCACGTTATGTGACCGTGATGGCGGCAAGTGTGCTAGAGCCCGCCAGGTACACCACACTGAGGCAACTGCTGGCAGATTACCTGCTACAAGCTGTACCACTCGAGCATCCGTCGCCGTTCGCCAGTATGATAACAGCAGTAACGCCCATGTTATGTTCCTGAGATGAGTAAGGCCCATGCGTCCCGCATGTGCTGCTGTACGAACGAGGCTCAGCAGCAACCAACTACTGATGGCACAACCGACTTGATGCCCTGCAGGGTCAGCAGATGCGCTGGAAAGAGACCCGCCGCGTTTAATAAGATGTAATTGACCCAAACGTTTGGTATTAGCTTATCAGCACATCTTAGATGCGATAGCGGGCTTCTGCGGGTAAGTACAGCCCCTTTTCAATGCACGAGCGGAAAGGCGTGTGCAGATATGGTTGGACTGAGGCAAGAATATTCTTATCTGGGGAGACCAACGGGAAGTGTCATCTCGTTTTGCGACTGTCCACGATACTCAGGCTCGATCTTCTGCCCTGAGCGACGTGTCCCTGAGTATGCAGGGACTATGTTGACGATATAGTCATCAGCTTGTTTTGGAGATCTGCGCGCTCGGCTGGCCAGGCCACCCCCTGCTGAGCAGCTGTCAGCAGCGGCACATCGCCTGATCGTATGGTTTTCCAACACAGCCAGCTCAACAAAACATAATAATGCTCCAAAGCCTAGGCTCACAGCAGCTGCAAGCTGCCAGGGCCGTACGATGCAAGTCCAGGCTGTACAGCCACCTAGCAGCAGCAGGGAGGCTATCTGCATTCAGCACATTGAGGCTCGTGAGGAGCGATTACAGTCAGCGGCTATCCAGCAGATGCCGCGCATTACCTCACGATAGTCACAACCCTCGAAGCAGCGGGCCAGCCTTAGAAAATGTACAAGACTCTCTTTCGTCAACACCAGGCACTGTCCCAGCCAAGACAGTGCACACCAAGTCCCCCCTAAGGACCCTGTACACGGGACTAACAGCAGCAGCGTTGGCATTTTGCTTCTTTCATGGTCGCGCTGTAGCAGCTGCATCAGGGCCAGCTGCAGTAGCCAGCCCAGCAGCTGTGACTGAAGTGTGTGACACCAGCAGCAGCTCTTACCCTGTACTAAAACCGCTATGGGTGCGACAGGAGTTGGGGACAAAAGAAGCTCTACAATACAGGCTTATGCAGGTCGGTGGTTGCTGGCCAGATCATGTGATTGGGTGTTCCGGATAGCCTCTTGTGTCAGCAAGAGCTGCAGGTTACTATGTTCAATTGTGCCGTGTTTCATTTAGTTGCCTGGCAGACTTGGTTGCTGTTAACCGCTGTGATCATGTATGCCCCTGGCGCAAACGGCATGTAAGCGTGTTTCCCAGTGCTGCAAATCAGTCATTGTTACTGAGTGCCACATCATCCTCCCAAGTCACACTGCTGCTACAAGCTCTCATACCACCACCATCATGCTTTGTGTGCACATCCTGCAGCTGTTTGCCCTGCCAGCTGTTGGCAAGGTCTTATTGGTAGTAGCAGTAGCAGCACCCATTGTACTGGTGGGAGGCCTGCTGTACCGGCGAGCAGCAGGGGACTGCAGTTGGTCGGAAGCACTAGGCAGAACATATTCAGTACTCAACAACTGCCCAGGTATGTGACAGAGCTTTGTGCCAATGATAACACCAGGATGATTTGCTTATTGCCGTGGTAATATGCTTGCGTGGTGGGCATTGACAAGGAAATGCAGCAAATTTTGCAACTTTTGCTGAATATGCCTACATGAATGCACGCCCTTGCCGGCACATCAGCACTGAGGTAGATACACTCGCTGCTGGATCTTCCAGTTGCGTTCAGTATACACATACTCTGTGCAACAGCCCCTGCACCATGATTGGTGGATATGGTATCAGAAAACAGAATAGCGCATGCAGCGACTGCCATCCAACAGCGTGTCCTCGAGCTTGAGGTCCCTGTGGCAGACACCCGACCGGTGGCAGTACTCAAAACTCAAACCTACTACAGTGCATACAGTACTCGCCTTAGCTGTGCTGCACGAATACCAAAACCCCACCATCCACCCATCTCACCCCTGTATGCACTGTAGGCAGCAGTGTCGAGTCTGAGAGGAGCTTTGCAGCAGATGTGGTGCTGCATATGGTTTACCTAGCTGGACTCTTCACATTTGCGGTCGTATTGGGTATCATCACAGACGACATTGGCACGCATGTGGATAAGGTGCGCCTGACCGCTGGTCATAAATAGGGTTGTGGTGTAGGCTCCACAAGCCCTGTCTTCAGTGATAGGCTTGTGCTCTGCAGCAGTACGACATGACACAGCCTGCTGATGTAGCTGATCAGCTGATATGTTGGCAGCATCGTGATGTGAAACGCTGATTGGCATATCCATGTCATTGTTTATCCACACCACCGCCATGAATCTTCAGTTGAATACTTGTGCAGCATTGTGCTTCCGTGCCATGGTTCATCAACACCAGCGTGATACATTTTTTGCCAGTTAGGTACTGTACTCCACTCAGCACAGTCGATGCCGTCGCCTGGTGCTGAAGACTCCTTATAACATAACGTGTCATTGTGTGTAGGTCAGGCGAGGCAACCATCCTGTGATTGAGCAGAAGCATACTGTAGTGTTGAACTGGAACCAGCAGACCTTGCCAGTGCTGCAACAGGTACGACATGTGTATAGCTCGCTGGTGGCAGTGGGGAAGCTGATATTGCACGCCTAGCAGTGGTGGTAGATTGCTAGATTGCCAAGTTCTGTGCCGTACAGCTGGCAGCGGAATGTTATTTTATCGCATTGAGCGCTGATACAGGTACATAGATACATGCATAGGCCTTGGGCTAGTCACCTGGTCACACGCAGCATCTTGATAAGCAGTGAGCCGCACTAACACATCATGTATTCGCTGCCTAGAGCTTGTCAAAGCAGCCACACACAACACGTCAGTTCTTCCTCTTGACCTGACGTGAATGAGGCCTTGATGCCAGTAACACACCGACTTTTCAGTTGTTGGGTTGCTGAGTCGTGTGCTTCTGGGTGTGACCTGTGCAGATGGCCAAGGCGCGTCATGAGTCTGGTGGCACCTTGTTCAATCTTCCGATTGTGGTTCTGGCTGACAAAGATAAGGATGAAATGGATGAACAGGTGCGGCTTGGAATGGGTGACATGCTGCTGTCCGGCTTATTCCTACTGGTGATTACTGCCTTGTAGTCCGTTGCAGTGGCTGCAGGAGCCCTGGAAAGTCTGAGAAGAAGTTATCTTGCAGCTGTGCTCAGCGTTCTGTAGGTGTTTTTACAGCTGTTTAATGTGTATTCCAGGTTGCTGAAGACCTTGAAGGCACAGTCCTGAGCACTGCCACTACCCCAGGCAATGCTGGCAGGACCTTCCGTAACACTTCAGTTGCAACTGGCAGCATCAAGCACCTTGCTGGTGGCCTGATAAGCAAAAGATCTGCTGTTCAATGTGTGTTGCAGGTTGCTGAAGAGCTCGAAGGCACCAACTTGAGAGTTGTGACCCGCTCAGGCAACCCTGCTAAACCCTCAGAGCAGCGCCGAGCATCTGTAGCCACAGCAGATACAGTAGTCCTGATGTGGCCGTCAGGGCTCAGCCCTGCAGATGCATCTGCACAGCAGGCTGCTGTGTTGGCGGCGTTGAAGACATCTGGGGGCGTTGTGGGTCAGAAGATTGTGGTGCAAAGTGCTGGGGAGGGGGTAAAAGACTATGACGCAGTGCAGGTGCGGGCTGGAGCTATGTGTATGTATACTTTCTTCAATTGGGTACATATGTGTACATGGGTTTGGGATTGACCTTGAGTCTGGGGAGGCAAGAACGTCTGTGCTTTGCGTGTTTGATTGACCATTTTAATGCTGCCAGTTGTGCTTGGCGTGTGCATGCGTCACACATATGTGTGACACATCCTGCTGTGTTCAAAACACCCTGAACTGTTTCTCATGCTTGCCATGGTCTCTGCGTGGTCACTTGTGCTGCTACTGTTTGACTTGTTTTGTCATCCTGCCACAAGTTGGGCAGTGCCACTTGTTGGCAACTGAGCACAGCTATGTATGGTGCTGCTGTATGCAGATGGCGGTGGAGCTGGCTAGGACATCAACAGGCTCACACGATGTAGCAAGTCTGACAACTGCTGGCGATGAAAGGGTCAACCAGATCATTGCACAGGTCAGTCTCTTGAGAGATTAAACCACGGATAACAGGAAGAACTAAAGCAGCAGGTTATTGCAGTGCAACGCCATTTGGCTGACACAGTGTTACCCAGTACACTTGTTGGAGGAGAGAACCATCTGAAACGGTGAAAGGATACACGTGTAACTTGCCTGTCTCACAAAGGAAGTAAAGTGCACACACAATCAAGAATCAGACCATGTTGCCAGGGCATGCTGTGGCTGCAGCAGCTGGCACAAGTCTCAGGAGACCAATCTATTGGTGCCCATCAGAGTTCCCAACATCACACAGCATTTACCATGCATACACATGGACTGTTTAGGGGTTCAGTTGTGGCTTAACGCCTTCAGACATTCACAGTGCAATCGATCTATGGCGTCCTGGCTAGTCTGTGTGGCTACCCATATGTTGCAAACACCCAGTTGCTGCACCGTGATGTCGTGTGCACAGGTTGCAAATCAGCCGGGGCTCGAAGATGTGTTTGCGGACTTGTTAGAGTATGAAGACCGTGATGCTGATGAACGAGGTGCTGAGTTCTACATGGATGTGGTACCAGAACATCTGGAAGGTGGGTGGACGCCTTTTGCCAGCTGCTGGCTGAGGTACAAATCTCTTACTACCTAGCAGGAAATCCAAACAGTGCTGTGCCAGGGTTTTCTGCAGGGCAACTGGTTCTTTGGAAGGCTAGAGTGCTCCTGTCCTCGGGAACTGCTTGTGCCCTGCTGGATCTGTCTGATAAACAAGCCAGATGCAAATTTCCATGCTAAACAGTGCTGATTTTGTTGGCTGACCACAGCCAAACAGCATCTCAAGCCCCAAAACAAGTCTATATTCTCCCACGCAACAGTTTCCTAGTTTTCTTACCGAAGCCAACATGTGTGCCATGCACTGATGTGCAGGCAGGCCTTTCCAGGACGTGAGGCGTAGCTACCCTCACTCCACCGTTGTGGGCTGGATGGCCCCTGATGATGACAGACTGCACCTCAACTCCAGGGACACCACCACAGTGCCAGCTGGCAGTCAACTGGTGTTCGTGGCGGCCAGCAGCTCAGAACAGCACACGCTCAAGGAGCCTTACGAGGTAGGGACTACAACTTGACGTGACATACATGCTCAGCATGGTTACATGCTCAACGCATGTGCTCAACATGGATAGAGAGATAGATAGTTGGATAGAATGTTAACGCGCCGGCCATAGTCCCTTGGGTGTCTTGCTGGATAAGAGATGTACGACAACATCTAGCCTGTCTGCCTGTCTGAGACCAGCTTCCAGCATCACCAACACATAGAGAGGGGACAAGCGGCTGATGGTGCTTGGGTTGGGGCGGTGAGAGCACCAGGTCTGATTATGGGACACATCCTGTCTGCAGCACGTGCCCTGCAGCTGCAAATGGGGTGGTGTCTGCATGACTGATGTACCATGAACGCCTCATGGATGTTTCACTGCATGGGCGTGTGTTTGCCGGCCCTGCACATCTAGGCTGATGTGCATTTGGGTGGTTGCAGGGGCAGTCACCTGTGCCCCCCCCCCATCACATTGCTGTGTTTGGATCTGCATCTATCTCAGTCGCAGCTTTTCACTTGTAGTTGACCTGCAGCGATCAATCATGCCACTTGGTGTGCTTGCAGGTGGACAATATGCGGTTGGGTGGCCGCAGGGGTAGTCACCTACCGCGTCGCAACATCACAGTGCTTTGCTTTGATGCTGAGAAGGCTGGCAATGTTCTGAAGAACCTCATGGAATTCAGTTCCAGGGGATCACAAATTACACTCATATGCGAGTAAGTCAATCAGAAAGGGTTCCAAGATCGGGGTCAAACAAGCTTACTGGATTCTTAGGGGTGTAGCAAACACAATGGGTTGTGGGCCAAATAAGAGGGGCCCTGGCTGACAATAGCTTGTGCAACTGACACAGTGATGGTGCTTTATGAAGATTCTGTCTGGATAGGAACGTGATCGCTTCAGACATCACATTGTTGATAGCAGCAGCATCGGTTGTGGTAGCCAGAGCTGCACCGTACCTACCTAGTCAAGCAGTGAAACGGTCGCAGTTGAAGCCGTATAGCAGTCTAGAAAGTTGCAGCATGCACAGCGCAGCGAGACCACAGAATGCGAACCCTTCATATGGCTATCTTTAACCACAACAGGATAAGTCCATCCGCACACACATTTGAGAGCCTTGCTGTGCTTGCCTTCTCTGCAGTAAGCCAGACAGCGAGGCCCTCATGGCCTTGAAGCGCCGAGGCATCAGGCTGAACATCGTAGATGGCAACCCCAGCAGCAGGTCTGTGCTTGAGTCCAAGGCTGCTAGGCTGCCTCAGGCTGATACTGTTGTGCTGTGTGGGCTGGAAGACCGGGAACAAGCTGCAGCTGACATGCAGGTGGGGAGCGGGGGTGACATCATCTCCCGCGCGTGTTGTTTCTTGGTTTTTATTGTGTTTTCACACAATGAAGTGGCTGTTTGGTGAATGTATTCAAGTAAAATGGAGCGTTGTTATGGTCATAAGTGACAAACACAGTTGAGAGCACAGTGCCCAATCCCACAGGCAAAAGCATCGCCCACTTGACAATCAAGTGGGCTTGATAGCTTGAGAACAAAGGAGTAGCTGATATGCAAATGTGGGACAGGTTGCATTAATATGACAACCCTGAATATAAGTGTTGTATCTTAAAATTGCAACCATCGTCCTTTTTATGCAACCTCATAAGGCTCTCTGCACTGCATGTTATGGGTGCATTGCACTGTTCATTGCAGTGATGTATTATCAAATCATGCTTGTTGGAAAGTTCAACTGTAGAGCTTCCCAAAAAGCTCAGGCTTTTGCTGAGCATGCATGGTCTGCGGAAGGTCACGCCTGGTGGATGCTTATTGCTGCTGCTGCTGCTGCTGGCAGTGGTGGAGGCAGGAGTGGTGCAGGCGGGTGCAGATTAGAAACACTGTACCCTGCAGCCGTCCTGACCAGCAACAATTGGACTTCTCATGATCCCCAGCATTTACTGTGGTTACATTGTGTTTGCGTGCACAGGGCATTGGCTTACTCTTACAGCTGCAGAAGCCTGCCTCGAAACACACGTACGAACCACCAGCCCCAGCAGTTTCAACCACACCAACAGCATAGTTGCACAAGGCATGCTTTCCCCATGGATGGATGGATGAATGCTTTCTGTGCTACTGCTTACAGGTCGTCGGCTCAGTTCTGCAGCTGCAGAAACTGGCGTCAGAACACAGAAAACGCAAGCAGCCGCTGGCAGTTGTTGCAACCCTGAACAGCATCGCAACAGAAGACGTCCTCTGGCACACAACCCTAACTTTCTATGCTGAGCAGCGGGCAGCAGCAGCGGCAGCAGCGCAGGAGACAGCACTGCGGCATCAGAGCCGGGGGAAGAAGTTGCAGCAGAGCCCTGAGGACGCTGCACTGGAAGCAGGGGCAGCAGTGCAGCCAGCGGTTTCCTTGCATCTGCTCAGACCAGATGAACTGATGAGTGGGATGCTGACTCAGGTAGGGTTGGCAGCTCATATTGTTGTTGTTATCGTTGCTATTTGCTGGTTTAAATTGGTTCTTATTGGGTGTGGAGAGTACCTTTCCAGATGGTGAGGTATCCACTATAACTTCTCTCTCTCTCTCTCTCTTTCTCTCTCTCTCTCATTGTAATTATTGTTGTTATCATTGCTATATCATGCGTTGCGGCTTTGTTGCTTCATGGCTCTATGTGTTGGGTGCCGGCTGTGCACAAACCTCGAGTAACCGGGGAGTGAGGTGACACTTTGGACACTATACACGACTGAAAAAGCACCAAAGTAAAAATTGTACGGCCCGCCAGCGGTTCTTTTCATGCCATTTTGCCACCATTGATACCTCGACGAGCTTTGGGGTGCCTCGCTCATGTGGTCTCACACAGCTCTAGATATTGTAATTTTTGTGTCCAACGCTGGTAGTGTGATGCAAGTGCCCTACACTGCGCATGTTGCAGCTCCTTACATGCTCTCACATTCAGTTTACGTAGACCCAACAGAGGCAATTTGACATGTGCAATTCTGAAAATTCTTGAATAGCTGTCAGCTTGTGTGCTGCCAGACTGTGTCATTGTGCACAGATAGCTGTGCCAACCCTATGGCTGCCTCTTGTTTTCCGCAGACCGCCTGTGCTCCTAGACTGGCTGCTGTTTTCAGCGAGCTGTTTGCCAAGGAA
>NSMO01000028.1:0-43641 GCA_002588565.1 Coelastrella sp. UTEX B 3026
GCAGAATCGGTACGATCTTGTGGTTGCTGCTGCTACTGAGTTGGCAAATGCATCTCAGCAGCAGCAGCAGCAGCAGCCTTCTTCTGGGTTGGATGCGGGGCGCCAGGGTTCAGGAGGGAACTTGGGAGGCCAGGGTTCTGGTGGTTTGAATACTGCTGGTTCAGGTGGCGGTACAGTTATGACGTTTTTGCAGCAGTTCATGAAGAACGCACCTGCTAGCTAGCTAGCCAGCTAGCTAGATTGTTGGTTCTTGGTGAAATTGCAATGGTACAGCAGCCAGTTGGTTTGCCTCCGTGTTGCTAACTTTTGACTGACACTGTTGACTGACACATTTGGGAAGTGCTTAGCAGGTTGCGGTTCAGATGCTGAACCAGGCTTTTTGATGCTGTACCCATGATTAGGCTGGCACCGTACTCAGTGTATGCAGGTATTGTGCCTGTAGTCACTTGTTTCTGTTGTTAGGTGACTGTGACACTCTGTTATCGTGTAAGTATTGTTGTCATCAGTATTGCACAGCAAGGCTTGTAGTTTTGAAGCTTTTGGCACCTGCTGGTGCTAAGGGTTCCTGCTGCCGTATGCAGCTGTTGTGTTGCGCACTGGTGATAAGAATGCAGGTTTATTTGTTGACCACTGACCACGGACATAACTAACTGGTTTTGTGATGCAGTGTATAGGATTTCACATTTGGCAACCAACCAGACCTGCTGGCTCACATTGCTCTTGCAACTGGGACCGGGGTATGGTTGTGGTTGAACCATGGGTTGGATTCTACTGGAAGTGTTTGAGGTATGATGCTATGCCACAGTTGCGGCTCATCTTTGCTGGTGCTGGGCTCTGGCTGCACTCAGTTGCTTTTCTTGATTACAACAAATTTGGCGATCACGACTTTCATCTGTTGGTCTTTTGCAGCTGGGTTGTGAGGCGTCATGCCGGTATCAAGGGAGGATTGTTTTGCGCTTGTGCAATGGAATCACGTGTTGATGTGGTATGCCGGCGGTGAGACTGTGGTGCCAGGTGTGCCAAACCTTCCCATCCCGATACTGCATCACGTTGTTAGTTATCACGCCCGGAAGAGTCACCGCGGGAGCGGTAGCTCTTCTGTTCCTGTAAGCTTTGGAAGTAAACGTTGACTCTCGCGATCTTGACGATCGTCTTTCTGCAGATCCAGCTGGATCAAGTGAGCGTGGCCCCCGCCGATGACGATGCTGTGTGCGGTCCAGACCCAGATTACCATGTTTGCAACTGTCAGCTTGTTAGCACGGTACTATCTTGAGTTGGGTAGTACGATATCGAGTCATCGCACCGAATGGATGCCGGGGTTCCTGCAAACCCGGGCCTCGCTACCGGCTATCAACATCATTCCTTCTAGCACACCATGAGGAGTCATACAAGCTATAGCATTCCAGCAGTTGGGATCAGTCCGAGCC
Organism: Coelastrella sp. UTEX B 3026; assembly: GCA_002588565.1. Classification (NCBI taxonomy): domain Eukaryota; kingdom Viridiplantae; phylum Chlorophyta; class Chlorophyceae; order Sphaeropleales; family Scenedesmaceae; genus Coelastrella; species Coelastrella sp. UTEX B 3026. The sequence goes on from NSMO01000028.1 coordinate 1,428, forward strand.
AACTGCAAGCTGGTCGCGGACAGCGGCCTACATCATTGCTGACGCACGGCAGTTGCCGCCCGGTTGCCCCCGCCCCGCAAATACAAAATGCTGCCATGATATTAATACGAGATACAAATTAACTTATCACTCTGTGCAATCCACACACACACACCTGTACAACATAACATCGGAACACCTACAAAGCTCAAAGAGACTAGCCCAAAGTACGCCCAAACCAGCAATAACAGCCCCGACCAGCAACAACAGATCAGCGCACAGGCCCCCTATCGCATGTGCACAATCAACCGTCATCCAATCAACCATGTGGCTATCTAACGCTAAGCAAGCTGCCTAGATACAGCCTGTTGCTGAAGTGCAGCAACACAAGTGTGTGGCCACATGCAAGACAGTAACACACCCATGCAACCATGTCGGACGGAAGGACCTGCTGCAGTGGCAGGTGGTCCTGACGCAGTGCAAAATGACTTGAATCTGTGTGTTAGCTGATCACACCTTTCAACATGCAGGCTTTGAAAGGTGCAGTACAGACTGCCAGATACGGCTGCCCACTGTCAAGATGGATCCCAGGATACTCTGTCATTATGGAAAACCCGCAGCTGGGAACCTTAACACGTCCGCATCTGTTGATCAGTTTGTAACAACTTTACTATGCCTGTTGGATGCTGACTGTTGCAGTATGAATGAAAACAAACCGCTCCCAGAAAGCCGACATCATGTGGACGATGTGCGCTTGTTCTGTGTTCTTCGCAACAGATCCAATGCCTACAGGTCATCTCCTACTGGAACGTGTAGCTGGGCACGCATGTGAACTTCTGCGTGGTGGACCCATTCAGAGGAGATATGCTGGCGCGCCCTTCAGTGAAAGCTCTGTACATGTAGTAGATCCATAGCTGCACAAAAAGTTGCACAGACAGCACCAGCAGCAGCACTGTTGAACACCATAAGTCACTCAATCAAGTGTTGTATACAACACAATGTTATGCATACAGGTATGCAGCTTCACAAAAGGCGGGCTAGAGTGCTGAACTGCTGACAATGCAGGACAAGTTACTACTGAAGCAAAATATTTACCCAATCCGGCCAAACGCTCTTGGGTTCTACTACAAAACACTTGTAGCACACAACCTGTCACCACAGGAGGTTTCGGTGCAAGGCTGTGGTACCACGGCTCAAAGACAACAGCATGTGAAGATGTCTGGCGGTGTCACACTGTTGGCTGAGTCAGCAGCCAACAGACATGTGCTACTGGCGCTGCCCTCCCCCTTTCACTAACCTGTGGTACACCTGGTTGGCAGTAGTGCAAGCAGTCTACCCCGTTGCCTTCGTACGCTTTGCCGGCATGCACCGCATTCAAGGGCACAGTGAAACTGAAGCTAGGGACAAAATAGATTGAGTATGTCCTGCAGAAGCAGCAGCAGAAAAGGGAGTACTCTTGGCAACAATGATTCACAGACCTACAAAGTGCACAAGCTGGCAACACACACGCTCATGCACTGTTTGGTTTGACTGTGGTGAGTTGCACATGTATGGGTGGCTCAGCGGGGTGTCCGCAGTTGTGAGGGTGTTGATGTATTGTTTGGCTGCCAGGTCACATGCCAGCGTCGTGTTGGAAACGCAGTGCCCATCCAAACAGAACCCCAGCAGCTGCCTGACTTCCATGCACGTGCACGTGTGGTTTGGCGTGTGCAATGCAGAAGGCACCTGTGCACAAGCTCATCAGCCGATCATTGGTTGCTTCAACTTGCACATAGTACACCACCGTAGGACCCTTGAAGGGACCACTGCAGCAGGGGCAGCTGAACATATATGCCATTATTGCTTGGCTGATGTCTATGACTTGAGCAGTTCCTGTCTTACTTTGCCAGCACATCTTCAGCCACGCTGTTGGTTGTTTGCCCCAGGCTCCACATCAGCCACTTGTCCAGCCTGGCTGTCTCTGAGACTTCTAACTCCCCAGTGCCAGCATTGTACGTCAGACCTGCATGGTGGGCAGAAGCTCAAACCTGAGTCAGGTTGTAGCTTCGGCCGGCTGCTGTTGTGCAGGCTAGGCTGGCAACAAAAGGGCCAACCACTAGGCTCAGCGAATTGCATTGAATGTCTCTTGAGGTGCTGTATACTGCCGGGTGACAGACTGTGCAGTTAAGCTTTGCTGCCCGGGCGTGGCGCATTGCGGCAAGTGCAGCCAAGACCATCGTATACTGTATTCCCATAACTGGACAGCCAGGCTGGCCCTCTGGGTTCAAACAACTGCATGGTGGCCACCTCGGCCTACTCACCACGTGCTTGGCTGCATTGGCCTGTCTTTGCATCAACTTCATGTGATGCCGGTTCTTCTCGGAAAAGTAAATGGGGCCACTTGTCCTGGTTGGCCTGATGCAAAGTTGCAGCAACCAAGACAGCAAGAAAAAGGAAGCTTTGCCACCTGGTCCACAGGTCCGTCACTGGAACAGCTGCAGCTATTATTAACAGCCTGTGTTATGGTACCAGCATATCACAGTTTTCATAGCTAGGCTGCAGTAACTTGAACCCTTGTGGTTGTGAGCACTGCTGCATGACATGTTGTGTCTTGTATTTGCTGCCTCTCACATGCAGCTCTGCTGTCTAGATACTTGCAGTAACCTACAGCACTCACACATGCACTCTCGAAGCATTGTCAAGTGCACATTCTAGAATCTATCATTGACAAGTGAATCACTTCCGCACTGCACCTTGTAGTATTTGCCTACTGCATGGAGCCCTGGCCTGTAAGATGACCACCATCCGGTTGACTTCTCATGCCAGGTGCCAACACTTATATAGAAGATATCCTCTGGTCGAGCAAACTTGTCACGGAGCAGGTTCAACACACCACCACGTGCTACCTGCGATGCAGGACAGCCAGCAAGTAAGCTTCTGGATGCCACCTTGGTCGCAGCAGCCAGTCTATACAACGCTCTGTCAAGCCCTCTCTCACAGGCCACAGGGCTTTATTCTCTCTGTGAACGGGCTTGGCAGATCAAACATACTCCCAGCGTGCAAGCTTGCTGGCACCAGGCGGCTGCTGCTGCTGCTCACAGCCAGCTGCCAAATGATGCTAATATGCACAACTGGCTCCTGACAGAAGTGCTATTCCCAATGCCATATGTTGCTGCTGCAGCAGCAGGATGACGCCATGCAGCAACTACGCCACTGCCGCGCTGTCACTGGCAGGACAAAAGGAGCTTGCGCAACTGCTGGCCCTAGCTTTGCAAAGCAAGAAGACCCCACCCATCGGTTGTCTGCGCACCTGCTTGTTTCCTGCGAGCTGTCCTGCGAGTACTGCCTGCACCAGGCACACGCGGCCACCCCTGTCACCTAGCAAGTGAAAGCATCTGGACCCCCCAGCCTGCTGCGGCAGGTTCGCCAGGTCCTGCACTGCTTGTTCGTCTGTATTGCTTTCGCATTCTTGGTGGTCCCAGAAGTCAACCAAAAAGCATTGTAGTGCACGATAGAATGCCTTGGTATGTGAATCACTGCAGCAGCAGCAGCAGTTGCAACAGCGGGATACAAGGTGTCGGCATCACGTGTGGGTACATATTATGCTTGGCGACAGCAAGACTCTGCCATTTCAGCTGCTAGGCGAGCTGCAGTAGCCCCGGTGTCCACGATGGGTGCAATGGCTGATAAGTGTGCAGTGTGTGCGCCACATGCAGGGCCTGCATACAGCATGTCAACGGTCTGTGCTGCTGCCGCATGCAAACCAGTATGCTTGCACTGTTGTTGTTAGACCACTGCTGTGCTGACTGGGCTGCTGAGACTACGCCTCCAAGGCTATCAAATTGTCCATGGCTCATGTTACAGCCAACCAACTGCATGACTGTCATCCACAAGCACTTGTGCTTAGCATTGGCAGTCCTGCAGTGCTGCCTGTTCTGCGCGCAGCCAGCTGTCAGCCTGTACGCTGTGACCTGCACAACTGCTGTACACCCACCCTATGAGCCACAATGTTCTGCCTTCTAGATAAGTAAATAAGTCACAGGGTGACAGCTCAAGAGCAGCTCCATTTATCTCCTTTGTATATTCTGCAGGACATGAGTGTAGACGCGGGTGAGCAGTACGAGTATGCTTGCACCCAGGCAAGATGCACTGTATGAAGGCTACTGCTGGCATGTGATGCTGCAGCACTAGCAGCACAGTAGCCTTGCTATTGGTAGCTGTGTATCTCCCGAAACAAGCGGATACATGCAGCTGACATGCGACATGCTGAGCAACCTCAAGCGATTCAACTACTCCCATGCGCACCAGCAGCTACATAGCAGGCCAGCAACATTCGGCTGAAGGAGGCTGGGTTACTGTCAGCAGTAAGCCTCACATGGCTGGTCTGCCCACACAATGCTGTCTGTTGCTGCCCAGACAACCCAGCTGCAGCTGTTCATGACGACAGCTGCAAGCTTGGCATTATGCTGTGTGCAGGAAGCAATGTTATGACCCCCAGCATCACGTTGCAGACTGCAGAGGGTAAATCAAACATCAACCCTTGTGACACTCAGCCTACAACTCACTGACACGCGTGCCACGCAAGAAATGGCCACATACCTTTCACTATGTCTGTCTGGTGTTGGGTGCACATACCCCATTCACTTCCGAACGCAAAGGCGCAGCGTTGACCCCTGATTCCATAATAGTCCGCATTAGATGTCTGATTAAACATGGTATAGGCTCGGAACGCGCTGATTTAGTGATCGCACACCGTTGTTGCGTTCAAATTGCTCACCAGTCGTCTGTCCTGTTCGTGCATCCTGTTTGACACGCTTGCTGCACACCTCCAAACAAAAGTGGGCCCTTAGACCATCTATCGTAGCTTACAGGACAGTTCTGCGCTCCTGCCCTTGACAAGAAGAGCAGGGCAAGATAAGTGATGGCACGCGTGTTGACCATCATCTAGGAGTACCCGACCAGCATAAGGAGACACCGAACTGAGACTTGAGGCTGTTACACGTAAGCTGCGGGCTCATACCTGCTTGAATACCCCCATCGCCACCGAAGTGGGACGGTCGGTCTGCAATATGTGTCAGTCACGCGGTCGCTGTGGGCCCCATCACAAGATCGCACACGGGTGTGAATCAGGGTGTGCCCCGCAAACGTTTCTCTTGGCTACCTTGCTCAGGCCGTTATGAGCCGTCCTCAAACAGCTGGAGCATGCCCTCGTTTGTCAGACGTTCACATGCCCTGCAAGCACTGTGACTGCCCATACGTACAGTCTATATGTTTGTACCTGCAGCTCTTGAGTCCAGGGACTGTCCACCGATTTGCAAGGATGTACACCGTACTGCGCCGTACCGTACCGCAGTTGCTTGGAGTCCGCACCCGCACCGCGCTACTCGAACTTTGCCGGCTGCGTTGAAGACGTAGAAACCACAAGGGTTTGTGCACTGTGCGAGGCCATGTCTCTTTGGAGTGCAACCTCCCGTCGCACCTCAACAGGGAAGCAGAGACGCAGCCCATTGTGTCTGGAGACAGGCCATCACATGCTGTTAGGAGAGTATTTTTGATGCTGGCCCTGTATGGCTGAGCAGGCATCATGAGACTGTCCACAAGCTCCACACATTGCAGCAGTCTGAGGTATAAACCACCACCAATGGCATTTACTGAAACTGCTCGACTGTTCTAATCTCATCCAGCTGGTGCGTTGACGTTGGCAACCAAAGCTTGGAATTGAGCAAGTGATGCAGCAGCAAATCAGTGTGCTTGCCTCAGCATGCATGACTGCAACACCTCTGTGGTGACCACATCTTGCCAGAAGGCTTGCAACAGGCTCACATCATGGCTGGCATGGAAGCATTCGCCTGTGACCACCGATGCAGAAATCAACAAGTGAAATGCAATGTGCTGGATAAGGCGCAGAGGCCTATAGGTCTCACACCGGAAACCTCCAAGGCTACGTGACGTATCATTTTTTCATTTCATTTGTTACCTGGGAGAGCTACTTCGCTCGTGCTTGATCGTGATGGGCTTCCCGATCACAGTTCATGCCAGCACCCCATTGCGTGCTGAGCATCAGCACCTGCTGACCTGCCTGTATATGGATTAGAAGACACCAGCACTAGCATGCCATTGTCAACCAGCTGAGGTTTCCACAATGTCGCATCAACCATCTGCAGCAAAAATGCTCATTATTGAGCAGCAGTTGCGTGCAAGTTGTGTTGTCTTAAGTCAGGCTGAGCCTCTGTGTGCTTGAAGCATATGTCAGTGATGTGTGTGTCAGACAGCAGTCAGGTACCAGTCTTGATTGATCAGGAATGCAGGGCGAAGGGATTGTGTCGCCTCCATGCTATGTTTGATGTCTAGCAGTGCGGCATGGGGCTGACAAGCCACGATGTTACCGGTGCTACAGGCAAATTCATGGTCTCAGTTGTGACTGCAGCAAGTCAAGCTTGATGTTTGGCTTCTGGTTTCCCAGGTTCCACGATGTAACATGTGTCAAGTTACAGGGTTGCAAAGGCTGACTAGTGCATGCAGCAGCTCGGTGGTGGAGATACCTTCGGGGCCATAAGACTGCTGCTGTCTATTGAGGGCATGTGCTACAGCCCACCACCAGCTGTCCCGTCACAGTAGCAACCATCGCTGGAAGTAACACGCCTGGGCGATACTGCCTGCTGCTGCCACCAGTGAAGACGACAGTTGATGCCTGGGCAAGTGTCGGCTCTGCATCGATCTTGCCAGCATTGCCCAGTTGCCGTATACCGCCAAGCATTGTTCACGGCCATGCTGTTGCGCCATCTGCAATGCTGAGTATACTTGCTCTAGGGGTGCTACCTGACTGTGTTCCAAGACACGCACACCTTGTACCAGCTCGTGCAGGATCTCACGGTCCAAGGGTGCGAGCTCACCCGCAAACCTTGCTGGCCCCATCCCGTCCCAGTCCAGTGTGTGCAGCCTGATAGACTACTTATGCTTTTGCTGCTGCTGCTGTTCAGAAACCGCCAAGGCAAGCTGCTGCTACTTGTGCACGTGTAGCAGCAGGCGCAATTCCGGAGTGCCATTTGAAGCCCGGGGCTGCTGGGCCACCTTTTAATCGTCACCATGCTCAAAGAGCAAACCTTGGATTCCAGAGCTGCTGAGCTCAATCAGACAGCTCCCACGCGTTCACCAGAATCTTTGCCTGCTTGACGATCACACAGACTGCCACAACAGTCAAAACATTTGTCACATTGTTATATACCGCAGACAGTACGGTACAGTGGCAAAGCACTTGCCATGGTGCCTAGGATAAGCAATAAGATATCCTGGCCAGATCTTGCCTGCCCAGCTGCAACGCCGTCAGATTGTGCGTGTGAATGCCGCTGACCTACACCATTGTGCTAACGTATGGAGTTCGTCAGATTACAGTGAATGATCGCAGCTCAATCATGCAGGGTGCCACAGCTGCAGGGCAGCTAAACAGTGTTGCAGCACAGGCCTGCGGCACGCTGCGTTCATTCTTAAGGCGCAGTTTTGACAATACAGCAGCAGATACAGCGTCGTAAGCCGTGGGTGACAGTGGCATACGCTGAGACAATCACCCGCCAAGGCATGCCAAACGTCGTTTCGCGACACGCTTTCCCGCCGAGCTCAGAGGGATTCTGACAGCTACTAGCTGTTCTGCTTCGTGCCTGCCTGCCTGCCTGCCTGCCTGTTGCCATCTGCTGTATAGTGCACTGCACTGCGTGGTTCAACGTACATGCGCGAACTGCAGTTACTGCACACGGTGAGCTCGGCAGAGAATACAGCAGAGACCCGAGTCATGGTACAACGCTATGTTTTAGTGCTGGATTTGATAGACGACGATAAGCTTATCGCGGAGTACGAAGCCCACCACCAGTCTGTTTGGCCAGAGGTGGAACAGCAGATATTGGCAACCGGCATACTGTCATGCCAAATATACCGGGTCATGAACAGATTGTGCATGATTTTAGACACAGAAGAGGGTTTTAGCTTCGAACGCAAGGCAGCAATGGATGCAGGGCATCACTATACGCAGAGCTGGGAGGAGTTGATGTGGCAGTATCAGAAAGCCCTTCCATGTGCAGCACCCGGGCAAAAGTGGGTGATGATGGAGAAGATATACGAGTTGCCGAGAGAGAAGCAGTGACAGCGGGCATGAAACATGTGTCAGTGTAGAGTGGGCCATCTAAGATAACAGCAAAGCATGTGATCACTTGATGCAACTTTCAGCAGCAGCTGCTGCTTCTACAGTAGCTACTTCAGCAGTGGTTGCACACGCCCCGGCTGCTGGACCAATTTCCAGATCCTGCTACTGGCGCTACAAACGCTTTCAAACGCGCAGTTGCTAAGACTGGGAGCTTGAACAAGCCATTCTTGTCACGGGTTTTCTGTGCGCAGTAGATTAGTGATCAGAATGCTTGGCCTTTGCCGGATGGCAGTCTTGTTTTGTCCAGATCATTGAGCATCGGGTCGGGTAGGTGAATAAGTATGGTTCAATGCCTTCACAACTTGGAGTTGTGCAGTCTGAATTCAAAGCCTTTGAGAGTGGACAACTGTTGACACTCGGGTATGATAGCCCAGCGTTGATACCAGGTGGTGTTGAACAACCAGAAAGGCCATTGAATACACAGCTAGTAACCAAGACTGTGACATGCCTTCGCTTTCATCGATCAGGGCTCCGGCAATCCTCCACCTCCAGTGCATCCTTGTGACACCACTGGTATATATGTAGCACCATCGACAGTGACGTCCACAGAATCTCTCAGAGTTGCAGCCTGACAGTGTCAGCGGGTGCCGGTTGTCACAAATTGACACTGTGTTGCAGAGTAAAAGATCTGTGGCCCGGCCACAGGCTACTACAGTCAAGCTGCACTTGCACACCATGCTGGGCCACATCTGCCGACAGCATATTCACAAGCAGCTGCTGCTGCCAACAACCACGCCCAGCAGCCTTTACATCAACCATACAACTCACCCACTCAGAAACTCAACATTCTATTCATACGCAACGATTGTACATGTACTTGCATATTACAAGCAATACATCATCAGCATAGGTGCATCCACAAGCTCTACCTTTCTGAAGCAACACCAATCTTTGCCAGCAGCACTAGTCCATCCATTGCTCTGTGCATCAGCCCAGGCTCAAAGTGGATCCAGTACTGAATTGCCGGTGAGATTTTGCCAAACACACTTAGTAATTGCCAAGCCCTCTTACGGATGCGCAAGTGGCAAGCAGTCGTGTGCTTACACGCTTGTTGCCAGATATGCCAGGATGGCAATGCCCGCAAGTCCACCAATAACAGTGGCGATGGTACCAATGGTGCCCTCAGCAACACCAGACTTCTGCAGGACATAAAACAGCAGCAGCAGCAGCAGCACAGTAAGCTTGGCATTCAGCACAGCTGGTCGCTACAGAGTGGGTCTGATGGAGAGATGAGCAACAGCCAGGCCCACACATTCCACAGCCGATGTGGTGTCTGTGATATGAAGGGTCTGTTCATCAGCCCTGGTGCAATACACGATGGAGCAAAGAGTGTTGTGCATCTTGCAGACCCCACCACAACTGTGACATGCAGCAAGACTTCAGTTACTACAAAACACTTCAAAAACTGCTTTGCAGAGGATTTGAATGATTTATCAAGCTCATGGCATGCTCTCACCTTGCCGGTCTCAGCATCGTAGCCTACGAAGCGCCTCTTAGGTGCATTGCACTGTGGGCACCGGTAGTCCGCGGGCATATCATCAAAAGGAGTGGTCTCGCAGTACACCCAACCGCAGTCTGAACACACACGAACATGATGCAGAACGAACATGATGCAGACAACACATGTTAGCAAGCAATGTCATTAGCACAGGAGAGCTGCCAGTGGAGCACTGCCTTTGACACCAATATCCGGTTATCCTGCATTGAAAGCTGTTACTTTATGCTGAAAGTGTATGTAAACGGAGGCATTGTGGGATAATCATAAAGCAGAAGGTGCACTATCACAGACCCTGTGTATCCACAAATGCAGTTGTGCAGGTTGCTGCTCACCAACGCAGATGTGTGATGCGAGCTCCCTCTGCCTGGCTGTGAGCTTCTTGCCAAAGCGTGGTGGAGCGGGCTTCTTGGGCAGACGCTTTACATTGATCTTGTCATTCTCACCACGAACCTGAACATCACAAACACACAAGGTGCAAAAGTGAGACTGCGGTGGATAACACACAGACTTGTAAACAGCGATGTGGCAGCGGTGGTGGTGGCGGTCACCATGGGCTATGCTGCATCCTTAGGCAACACTCGTTCCACACTAGTTGCACAAACCTCTGGTGCCTACTAACTGCTGTTGATGCAGGCCTTTTGCAACACGCATAGTATCGCTGGCTGGCGCCTGTGGAAGCTGTCTGCAGAATGTCATTATTGGGTGATTTGCATGTTGATCTTCATTGGATGATTTCCTGGGAGCAGCAATCGCCAACTATTCCACTCACCAACACGAATGCTACAGGTGATGGTGCCCTCTGGATAGCTGTCTGTGTGAAGCTGAGCTTGTCAGCGGGCCACAACTCATCACCAAAGAAGCTGCTGGTGTAGATCACGGTGTCACCAGTCTTGATGCCAGCCTTGGCGGCATTCCCGGATACTGACTGCATGCAGTAATCAGCAGAGACGATCAGCAGTGATGTTTGCAGCTTGATACAATGGCACTGGTTGCTGGGCAACACATGTTGCTTGGTGTGGGTCACATTGAATGTGTAAACAGGCTGTAGCTGCAGCTGTTACTCGCTATGCAACCACCAAAGGCTATAACCGACAGAGAATGACAAAAGAATGGCATGAACAGAAAGGCTGGAGTGGTACATCTTCAAGCGGGGTTGAATTGGCTAATGTATGTCACACAGCCCTGCCAAGGCAAGTACCACAAAATATCCCAGCCAGTGGTACGCGCACCACCAGCTGATGGCAAGTGCCGAGTAGCTAGGACAATGTGCTGCTGAAAGGGCTAGTACACAGACAATTGGAAGCTGTGCTGAGTTGGCAGCACTGATATGAAGCAGACAAATTACCAGTGGCTCAAAGTGGTTTCTGCTGCTCACCTCGACAACCAGGCCACCACCCTTTGCCTTGCTCTCCTTGAGCCTCAGGCCCAGGGGCTTGTCAACCTCAATCTGCAGCCACACAGCATTGATATGAAGTGATTGGCATGCAAAACATGCAGCTTCCGTTGACTATGCAGCAAGCAACTCCAGCTGCAGCTGCTGCAGTGGGGTGCTTTGCAGTGCGCTGATTCCGCCGTCTGCCACACATTCTTCTGCCGCAGACCGCATTCAGCTGCTGCAATAGAAGCGATTGTTGGATAAGCTGTTGAAGACCGAGTCTCCTGGCGAGCTATTGTAATTGTGGCTACTGCAACCTGTCGATCTAGTGCTTACAGTGACTTCGCCTGCTGCCCTCACTGCCACGCTGCGAGCATTGCGCAGTACAACCGGTCTTGCACCAGCAGGCTTGAAGGCTGCCGTGCGGCCTAGGAAGGCGTTCTGCACAGGACACGATTGTGGATAAGGCACGTGGCAATCAGCGAGCTCAGTTGCCCATTGGCTGGCTACTACTATGTATAACACCGGTAAATGCATAGCAACGTTTACACCGCACACAAGTGCTTGCCCCTGACGTGCTGCTACTATAGCCACACACCTTCTGAGCAAAGGAGGCAGCCATGGTTGTGGACTTTGTAATAGCTAATCAATTCTTCGGCCTACTTCTACACCAGGTTAGCTGTCGTCCACACCAGTTCTAGCTGGAAGTGCACTACAGCGGACCTTGACCGACGGTGACCTGCGATATAGCAGTTACGTTGGCCTGGGCTTGTGGTCGCACAACACCGTCCTGACGGCTTTATGTGCAACGTCTGTAGACAAGGCAGAAGCTAGTAGTCTGACTGTTGCAAGCACTAGCCATGCGCATATCAGGGTCTTGCTGCAGCCAAGGCCTTCTTGCTGCATCGCTGACTTGTCACAGCTGGGAGCATCTATCTTGTTGCATTGGCTCCGTTACTTTTACAGCTGGGACCAGGGCTGCAACGACACAACCGCAGCCGTTGAAATCGGCACAGGTTCAGACAGTTACCTGCCAGGTGTAACATCACAACAGCCCATACTAGATGATCACAATGACTCTGGTTGTAGCTGGGTCCCCGGTGTGGCTCGGAATCAACACGTACTAGTACCACTTTGCTTTCAAACTGAAAACAACACATCTCAAGTCCCTATCATCTGCTGGGGGGACATGGAAGACACTGATTCAATTGGCCAGTGCAGCTGTGGAACACACAAAGCCCCAGAAAGCGTCGGCAGAAACAGGTGGGGGCCGCACCATTGGCACACTGGACTATTGAACTACCAATCCCACATTGCACATGCCACGTTCCACTGCTCCACATGCACCGACGACAGGTGCCGCCACACATGCGAGTGAAATGCGTTTGTGACCAGTTGGTATCCTTCTGATGAGCGAAGCCGCCGCTGCTGAAGCTGCCCCGGCTGATGTGACCAATAACCCCTGCACCGTAGCAGTTCTACTGACAACTGCACGAGCAGCTGCTGTCCCTGCTGTTACTTTGCCCCAGGAGTCACTGACGTCCCTGCTACAGCTGCGACTGTGCGAAAACAACCCACAACTGATTGCATGAGCTACTCTTCACAAGCCGACTGCTAGGGACTTCTCCAATCCACCCGCTGTTGCGCAGACCAGCAACCACCCCGCAAACTGCCGCAGCAGGTGTGCAGATTGTTATTTTACTCCACACTTTGCTGGATCCCAACAGCTTCAAGAACAGAGACTAGCTGATGTTTGCCGCCATGGCTGCTGGTGCTGCTGCGGCACCATGCAGATGCAAACACTTATACCTCCATTGTTAAAGGAGCGTCTACGTCAATATCTCCCATGCCCTGATCCTCCTCCTCTTCTTCACTGTCAACATCACCATCGACCTGAACAACAAAACAACAAGCGACATGTGAGTGACAATGTAAGTGTCAACGCCACACAGCATATTGCCTGCTGAGCATAGGGCACAAGTGGTGGCACAGTGCAAATACGGTTAGCAAGTCACCCTATACAAACTGTAAGCTGCAGAGCTCGATGTTGTCTGTTTACTGCCAGCATGCTTGTCAGCCACGGCTGAGTTCTGAGGGCGAACCAGTCCTAAACTTCACAGGTTTACTCCCCAAACATCATATTCAATTCCAGCCAAGTGCCATGTTCTATTGAAGGGCATGTTCTGAGCTCGTACCATAGCCATATGTGTATGCTTACCTCCCTATTTGCTGCTTCCAATGCTTCCATCTTCTCTGCCAGCAATCTGTCATCCCGCTCACTGACTGCGCGAGCTGCCTCCTTCACAACCATCTTACCCTTGCTGCTGTCTATGCTTTTCTGGCACGCCTCACACGCTACATTCAGCACCTGCAAGCGTTGCACAGCAACCATGGCTGAGGTTCAGAAACTCCCATGTTGAAGGCCTTGGGATTTGCAAGGAGCGCTGAGCAGCGCTGCCATGAATGTTTAAGCAGATGTGCTTTCAACTTTATACATGTCAGATGCCTGAGCTGGCAGTAACCCAACAAACCAGCCACCAGTACAATCAACAACAAGTCAGGAACTTGTTGCTGGTGGATAAGGACTCCCAGCAGTTCTTGGGACACTGCACGCGTCACTGTCACTTGAAAAAACAAACTCAAAAACCAGTGATGTCAGTCACAGCTTACCTCAATCCCCTTGTTTTTGTCCAGCGTTTGTGTAGTAAGCACATACAGTGGTGGCGCCACCAGCTTCATACGCACCGGGCAATCCTCAGTGCTAGCTGCTTCTGCTGCCCGCATGGCGTCACGGATACGTTCTACGCCGTCATACGCAAAGCACGTTAGCTCTACATCTGCACGGATCTTCAGCGGCTGCGGTGTCATGCGGCGCTTGATGTTTTTCAACAAGGCTTCCTTGACCTGTACAGACAGGTACACAGAGCAGAACACCGAGTCAGTTGCTGCTGCACACGGCTGGCTGACGGCTCACAATGGCATGCTACATGAGTGACACCAGCAGTCAAGCACCGGCCAATCTGCTAAGTAACCATCACATGTCTGTCCGATTTGCAGCTTCTGGCCCACAGTTGTTAACCACTAAGAGCAGTTGCTTGGAACGCTGACCCGCAGCTTCCACCTGGCAATGTGCTGATGACAATTCTGGCTGTTGTAGCGCTAGTACAGCTAACACTGCAGCAACCTTGACAGCGAATTATATCTGATCCCTGCCTTGCTTGACAATAGTGTAACAGGGCATGTAGGCAGTTGCTGACAGGGCTGCAGCTCTGCTGGCCATCGGACTCCGTTGCACAGGTGCAGACATGTCCCATGCTTGCACCTGCCGAGCATGAGCGACGCTGGCTGCTGGCATCAACACTGTTGCTGACCCACCGCCCCCTCGCTGACCATATGACGTTGTGCATGCAGGCTGCTGTGCTTGTGTGGCTGCTTATGGTCCTGTTGACATGGCTGACGCAAACTGCTGCTGTCACTACAATTCCCAGGCTGCTGCTGCATCCGCTGCTAATGAACAGATCTCAACTCTGTTGCAGTTGCAAGAGTGAACAAGTATTTGATTTGTCGAACTGCGGCAGCACTTACTGCTGGTGTAAGTACTGTTAGTGGCCCGGCCTCTTCTAACCGCTTGATGATGGCTGCCCCGTCATCTTGTACCATTAGCTTGAATGCCTCAAACGCGTGACCAAACATCTTATACAAGGGCCAGGAAATCTGCTTGTATAGGTCCTGTCAACGGCAACAGGTAATGCAGCATGCACTGTCAGTGCAGAGGCTTATGTGACTGCACATGAAGGCAAGCAGACTAGTCTGCAACAGTGGCTCAAGCTTTGCGTGCCTCCAAGGTCACCAGCTAGGTACCCATCTGTGTGGTGTATACAGATAGTGGGGCTGACCTGGGCTGCTGCGCTGCTAACGACAAGTATGACCTACCCAGAGCACAGACTGGACTGCATGCTTCTACGCCGCAGCTGCAACCGGAGTTCCTACCTCTAGATTTTCCCCTGTTGTTTCTGCTACGTGACGCATGATGGAATGCACCATCTTTGACTTATTGAACCGCTCTTCACATGCGCTGATGTCTTCTGGCGATACTCGCCTACAACCAGCAGCACAGACAGCAGAAGGACAGGCATCTTGATTTGCACAAACCCAGCGCCCATCTGCTTGTTTGGCCACAGTGGGCTTTCAGGTGTCCTGCAACCAGCTGCTGTGGCGGCTGCTGTCGTTGTCGCGGCTGTTGTCTCCTGCTGTGCTTGCCAGCTGCGCTGCTGGCAACAGCTGCTCAGTGCTGCTGCTAGTGTGCTGGTCCTGCTGTGCTGCCTAGCAGTGCCGGCTGCTGCTGGTACTGCTGGTCGCATTGCCAAGTCATTTCAGTCGTCTGCTGCTCACCGCTTTGACAGGTCAATGTACCCCTTGTCTTTGTCCACACGAAGCACCATGACTGGCTCTTGGCGGCCAACCTGCAGCAACACAGCAAAGCCACAAGACAACATGGCTCAGTTGACCTGCTTTGCGGCATGTCCATTGCCCTGTGCTTTCAGTGCCTGCAATGTTGTTACAGACTTGGTTGCAACAAATGCAGGTTAGTAGCCTGGCCTTGTCCTAGGTGTGCTCCTGTGGTTCTGCAGCATTTGACAGGCCAGCTGATTCTGCTTATAGCTAATTAGCTGCTGCTATCCGGCTATACTGAGTTGGTAAGCTGACTCGCTTATGCATCTGCCTCTAGTGTTTGCGGATGCAGACGCCCGCACTGCCGCGCAAGGCAAACTGCTGCTGTGTCTGCCCACCTTGATGAGCTTTGTGATCGACCTGATACGTCTGCGTGAAAGCTCCGAGAGCAAGATCATGCCCTCAATGCCGTTGTATTCTAGCAAGGACACGTAAGCACCCATCTCTGCTATTGACTTGACCTGCAGCAGCAAGCATGCCGGTTGCTGTCAGTTATGCAGCGACGCCAGGCTTACGGCCGTCGCATGCGGGCTGCGGGCCCCCAAACAGCTAAAGTCAGCTGATCTGCGCGGACCGCGCAGGGCTATGGGACGCATTTAGTGCGTGATGCCTCTGCTGTATCACTGCATCACTCACCTGCACCATGACCACATCATCCACTTCTGGATACTTGGCTTCATACATACGACAGTCCTGATGGACCGACATCTTGCTTGCTTTCCTGTACACTCCTAGACACTACAAGGCTGAGCGCAATCACTGCCGCCTCCCTTCGTGATCAGTGTTCTGTTCTGCCTCAAAAGCCTCCGACCCAGTACAGTACAGACTAATCCACTAGTAGCACACCACAAGCGCCCGACACGTGCGATCTGCCGTCCTGTAGTGCAGCAGTGCAGGTTATAGGGCTGGAAAATTGAAAGCAGTTTGCACCTCGAGTAGCGAGCTGGGTTGTGCCGCTGCTGAAAATCGTTCATTCGGCGTACAGCTGCAATGACGAAGTTTGCAAGCGCGGCTCGCTCGTCAGCTCGCACAACTCGCAAGCGTCCCACGTCGCCTCACCTGCGCTCATGACAATCAACACTGCTATAGCACAGATACAACATGATCACAAAACGCAGCTCGCAGGGTCTTGGGGGCCTGTAGGTTCGTATGTTGGCACCTGACACTACAGCCATGCTGGCACACGCTGGAGCTGTCGTTGCTTGACATCGTCGCTTGATCGGCAGTTCAAAGCCATGACTGGGCGTAGTATGCAGCAGGGTATGCAGCATCAGAGGATGCTCAGCGTGCTTCAGGAAGTCTGGGGTTATACAGCATTCAGGTACAGACTGAAGCATGCTGAGACCCTGCCAAAATCCCCGCTGGACCCAGAAGCACCCATGAATGCGCTCGGCCCAACACGTTATGCTCGCATATCAGGATTAACAACAGTTGGCCTCGATAACAAGGCGCTGGTTGCACTCCTGTTCTGTGTGATGTTCAACAGGGAGCCGCAGGAGTCTGTCATACTCAATGCCCTAGCCTGCAATGATGGACTTGTAGTCATGGCAACGGGAGGTGGCAAAAGCCTGTGCTACCAAGTCCCTGCTATTGTTAGTGGTGCGTGTCAGCAGCCATGGCTGGGCATTACAGTATTGCTTTGGGTGCTTGTGCTCCACTAGCAGAGCGGCTCATCATGCACTGCCTTGAAACCAACAATCCACTCTCTTGAGTTTATTATGAAAAGTAGCGGGGATCTTGGAGGATCATACTGAAGAGTATATAAGGAAAGCAAGGAGGGTGTTAACATATGTGTGTCTCGTCTGCCTGCAGGTCAGCCCTGCATAGTTATATCTCCACTGATCGCATTAATGGAGGACCAAGTTGCAGCACTGAATGCCAGGGGCGTCAAAGCTGCATACCTTGGGAGTGCTCAAACCAGCAGCGAGGTATGAAGTTGCTCTGCCAGCTATGGTCACAGCAGCATAAGTGTCTGCTGGGTCAGAACTGACCGCTCCCGCCTATCAATGGTCCAGAGTGGTGTGGTATTGTGGCCAAAAGCCGGCTTGCAGTATGCTGCACTCTTCCTGATACCCTCAAAGGCCGATGCCACACGGGATGGCAGGCATTTCTGTGAATGGGTGCAGTTTCTGCATGTAATCAGCACCATCAGCTACAGCTTAACGACCTTTGTGATGCATACGGCACAGGAGCAACATCACAAGTCTCTCAAAGCTGCTGTAGAACCTGCAAATTAATCATTACATCTCATTCAATACTGATACCACCACTGCAGGTGAAGCGTCGGGCATGGCAGGGTGACTATCAGTTGCTGTACATCACACCTGAGTTGGCTTGCAACCAGACCTCCCAGCTGCAGCACCTGCATGCCACCAAGCGCATAGGGCTCATAGCAGTGGATGAAGCTCACTGTGTCAGTGAGTGGGGCCACGACTTCAGGCCAGATTACAGGCAGTTGGGCTGTCTGAGGCAGGCTCTGCCAGGTGTTCCCATCCTGGCTGTAACTGCAACAGCGACTCAGAGAGTACGGCAGGTAAGGCGGGTCAGGGTACATGGGACATATGCGGTGTTCGCATGCTGAAGCTTGTGCTGGTCAGCTATAGAAGACCTCAGTCGGGCTTTTGCCATACTCTGTGCTGTGATAGCAGGACGCGCAGCTGTTGGATGCGCCTATGACAAGCAATTGGCAATCCGGCGCAGCAGTGATGTTAGCCTTTGGCCTGATAACCACAAAGTCAGCAAAGCACTTGACATATGTGTACTTACAGGACATCTTGAACAATTTAGGTATGGGTAAACCAGGCGGTCCTCAGCTACAGCAATGGGTCATGACATTCCAGCGCACAAACATCCATCTAGCAGTACAGCTCAAGGCAGGCAGCACAGCAGCAAACAACTTGTCAGCATTGGTAGCAGAGGCGCGAGAAGCACAGACCAAGGGCCGCAGGATGGAGCCCACGCTGATATATGCACAGACAGTGAGAGAGGTGGATGACATTGCGGCACATCTGCAAGCAAAGGATGTGTCAGCGGTCAAGTGAGTGGTTGAGCAGTGCTTTGTACAACAGCAGACGTGGCTTGCATGCATTTGCCAAAGTCTCAGCCTGTACCTCTGTCCTGTGGCAAGGGAGCTTGATCAGGGTGGACATGGTGTGCAGAGGCTTTATGGTTTACTGCAGTAGCTGCATATCGCCTGCCTATCTGTTGTATGCAAGGATATGCCTAGCACTGGTGACTGCTTTTGCTGTTTATGTGCAGCCCCTAGATTTGTAGCTGATGTTTACAACATTCACATGTGACAGCCGTAGACCGTGTAACCGCTTAGGCTGCGGTATGGTGTGTTTGTGTCCAGGTACCATGCCAAAATGTCTGTAAATGAGCGCATGTCTGCTCACCGGGCCTTTCAAAGAGATGACGCTGCAGTCATGGTGGCAACTGTCGCGTTTGGCATGGGCATTGACAAACCAAACATCAGGCGTATCATTCACTTTGTGAGTGGCTTGTCACCTGATCCCGGCACAGCAGATTTTTGCACTTTGTGCCGTCATGATTGGTCACATAGGTGCAGACTTGGCATCTGTCTAGCATGCCAGTGGTGGTGAAGCTAATGCCAAACGCAGCCTGTGCACATAATGGTTTTAGCAGTGGTGCAAGCGACAGCAGTGGTGACTCTCTGCTGTCATTAGCAGCTCTATCATGCTGAATGCGGACATTTGGCGGATGTGTCATCCCGGTGTCTGCAGGGCATTCCATCGAGCCTAGAGAGCTACTACCAGCAAGTTGGTCGTGCAGGGAGAGATGGTCTGCCATCACAGTGCTGCTTGATGTGGTGCCCACAAGACTTCAATGTAAGCATGCTGTCGAGTGGTTTGGCAGAGTGTACCGTATCCGCCAGCGCTTGTGACCTGCTCCAGGCAGCGGGTACATTCGCGCCATGCTGTTTGCGTATTGCAGAATCTATGCCTTCAAACCAGCATGCCTTCTTAGCAGGCAACGCAGTTCAGCAGGAGCACTGCAGGATAGCAGGTTCTATGCCCCAGCAGTGCATTGTGCGATTTCACAGCACCCTGTTGTAGTCCTAAGCATGGGCGGGGGTTCACAGTAGCTGCAGTCCGGTTGTCAGCCTGGCACTTTACAAGCCGCCAGCCTGCAACTCCAGGTGCTCTAGCAACCCGGGACTTTCAACAACCCATCTGCATCATGTGATGGCTGCCCTGCAGACTATGGACCTCATCAAAGGTTCTCAGGGCTTGTCAGGCTGGAACCTGGAGAGTCACAGTCGTGGCATGGCAGCACTCAGGAGCTACACCAACAGTGGGGACTGCAGACATGCTCTGCTGGTGAACTTCTTCCAGCCGGGGACATTGCAGAGTGAGGGGCCCTGTGCAGGAGGATGTGACAACTGCAAACGCAGGTGCGGAAATTTGTGTTGCTGGGGCCAGTCTATGAAAGCTACGTGTGCTCGTCCTTCACATGTAGTTGTAGTGGTCATGTGACCAATGCAGCAGTGACAGCCATCAAAGCAAGCAATAAGCTGCAATCAGAGTCATACCCTCGTAGATGAGGAAGAGTAACTTTAGACTGCTAGCCTGTAGACTTCACTGGTATGTGGCTGTCCTGCAGGGCCGAGGCTGCCGCAACAGCGGCTGCCTCTGGTGGTGGTGCTTCTGCCGGTGGTGTGCCCCTTGGTCAGACTGATGTAACAGAGCCTGCAAGACTGCTCATAGCTACTGTGAAAGGCCTTAGGGTGAGTTGAGATGCATATGTAGTACAAACCCTGCGCTGAACACATGCTGTGCATCTGTTTGAGCCCTGGTGGGTTGGTGGGGGCCAGAAGAGGGGGGGGGGATCCATTGTATCCTGCAACCATGTGAGCTTGTGGAATTTCCTGGTTCAGGTTTTGCTGCAGCAACTGTTTAGCCTGCTGCAGTAATAGTGCTTCTTGTTTCTACGTGTGCTGGACTTGGTGGGCCCTTCTGCTTGCTGGGGGGTCACGAATCATTGATCCCCTCTGCCTAGTGCACCCTTGCAGAAGTGCTTTGACCCATATTACGTCAGTGCTGCAATGGCAGCAGTTTCCTCCATTGTAGTCTTCTGTGCTTCAGCCTGCTTGGAGGTTGACCATCTCATGACAGCGCTGCCCTGCTTCTCGCAGAGCTTCTCTGGCGCAGCCTGTTCTATGTTAATGCTCCGTGGCAACCAACAAACCAGTGCTGCAGGGCTGTTTTGTCGTTCCCACTTTCATTCGTCATGTTTCTATTGGTCACTTGGACAGTTGGCCTGACCCACTCCTCAACTGCTGTTGTGTGCATGTTGTTGCAGAACTGCTTTGGCACAGCTCGTGCTGTGTCAGTACTGCGTGGCAGCAAGGCCAAGAGCATTGAGCCATGGATGCAGGACATCAAAGATCAGCACGGCAACCCGCTGCATGGTGCTGGCAGTAGCCGCAGTGATGACTGGTGGAAGGGGTTAGCAGGGGTGCTCATGGGCCAGGGATATCTGCAGTCACAGCATAAGTCGGTGAGTGCTGTCTGGGCAGCACCTGCTACAGCTGTTATAGCTGAGTGCACATAGTTCTTTGTTGCCTCGGGTCTGTATTGTGCCCTTGGACCAACCCCTTCAAGGTGCATATGGCGCTGCATTTTTGCATGCGCAAGTATACTTGCAACCGTTTGAGTTTCCTGCAGGGACACACGCATTTTTGCCGGGAGTCTCATACCACTCAAATTCCTCAAAAGTCATCAATTATTCAACAGCCGCTGAGCTCATCTGCAAACGAGGTTGCCACTCTGCATGTACCTTTGCTACGTATCACAGCATCTTGTCTTGGTGTTCTGTCTTCTGGCACATACAGCATCAGCTTTGCGGTGGAGTGTTTTGCAAGCCGGCCAACAGGGTCAGTGGTTCAACAACAATTAAGCTTCAGCCCACCTATGCATGTCACTCCACATACAGGCAAAGCCTGTGTGATTCAGGCTGCCATCATGGCATTGCCAACTCTGACGTTGCACCTGCTGCATCACTCGTAGAATGCACAAGGTTCCGCATGGAGCGTTCTGCAAGTCACTCAAAAGGGCCATCAGTTCTTGAGCCACCCCTCAGCACACCTCCACGTGATGTTACCGGTGCACATGGAGGCAGAAGAGTCCAAGAAACAGCAGAAAGAGGCAGCAGAGCGTCAGAGAGCAGCAGCACGAGAAGCAGCACAGCAGCAGCGGGATGAAGTTGAAGTGGAAAAGGAGCAGCTGATGGCGGCTCTCAAACAGACCAGGAAGCAGATAGCAGACTCCTTAAACCAGGTGGGCATAGAGTTACGTTGTGGTGAATGTGGACTGTTGTAAAGCCATACCTGCGGTTTTTTGTTATCACATGCTACAGCTGACACCGGTGCTGCAGTTGGCAATTCTATGAAACAAAACGAAAATGTATGTTGGCAGTTGCTGCTCACATTTCCTGCCTATGCTGTGCTGATCCAGCGTAGCATTGCGCATGTGAGTGCGCCACAGCAGAGTAAGGGCTTGTTGCAGCCAACAACAGGTGGTGGTTCTATGCACGCGGCCATGCCTATAAGTGTCCAGTCAAGGCCACCCTGACTTAACATTGTAACACTCGCTTGCCTCGTACTTTGCAGGCCCCTGACACGCTGGTCAATGACGCCACTCTCAACCAAATGAAGGAGCTACGCCCAACCACCGATGACGAGCTCATGCTGATGGGCGGTTTTGGTGCCAAAGCCCTCATGCACTTTGCAGTGCCACTGCTGCAAGTGGTCAAGGACTTCTGCAACAGCAGCAAACACCTCAAGTCCACCACAGATTGGCATTTTATCCGTCGCAGCAAGGATGCAGCCCAACAACGGGGCCTGCAGCAAGCCAATGGGCAGTTTGCGCAGTGGAATCAGCAGCAGCAAGCGCAGGCGCAGGGCTCTGCGGCAGCTGCTGGTGGCAATCCCTTTTCGCAGTTTGGGTTGGCGGGTGTGACTCAGCATGGAGCTGACAGGTTGGGGTCAGGGCGCCTGTCTGGTGCTGCGTCACAGCAGCTGGGAGGCTCTGGTATTGGGTTTGCGGCTGTTCATGGTGGGCCGAAGCTATTTACTGACCCTCAGGTGTACCAGGTGGGAGTACACAGGGTTCTGTTGCTGGGTTTGGGGGGTTCAGAATGCAATTTCAAAGCGATGCAGCTTGGCGACCAATGTGGACAGCAACATATAGCCCAGTGTGCTCCATGCCCCGGTAGCACTTTTGCACCTGTAAGACAATTTACTGTCTTATGCTGTGCAACCTGTAGCAAGTGAACAGTGCTATTGACGGTTGGCTATTTCTTACAGCCTCTTGAGTGTGCCAAAGACCACAAATCCTTGTCTGCGACTTTCCCCGCAGTCCTTCCTGGACAGCAAAGTGCTGAGTGAGCCCAAGGGTGCTGCTACCGCAGCTTGGGAGAGGTTTGAGGCTGGAGATACTGCTGACAAGGTCGCAAATCAACGCGACAAGCCGATACAGGTACATACATGGGTATCTGGCATGCAGTCTTGCATATTGTGCATATAGCTGCGGGGTACACACATTGTCGTACATATCACAAAGCTATTGACAGTCGACCCTGGCCAAGAGACAATGCAGATCCCCAGCCACCACACCCTGCAGGGGTCCATTGCCATGAGGTGACTGTTCAGTCAGTGCTGCTGCAGCAGTTCCAGGCTGGCCAATGCTGTGACCAGTGAGCAGCAGCCACAGGTAACCCTACTCATACCATTTATACTCTGCGCCTGATTTGCAGGTCTCAACTGCCATTGGCTACCTAGCAGAGGCAGCAGCAGCAGCTGGTGCAGCAGGTGGCTGCTCCCTGGAGCTGCTGCAGCGGCTACAGCACGAAGCTGGATTGACTGGCAGTGCTGCGGCTGAAGCATTGCTCTGGAAGATCGTGGCAGTTGTCAGTGGTGAGGCTCAGGGGTTCAGCACGCTCAAGAAGGCTTTGCCTGATGATGTGTCGTATGGCCAGATCAAGGTAGGTCTGGGAGGGGTAAGATCCAGCAGGGGAGTATCAGGCTAAACGTGCCAATAGTTGCAGACATCAAAACACATGCAGATGTTCATGTTTTTGAATTTTCTGCTGTGTCGCATTTGAGCTGGTGACCAGTGCATAGCATATTTGAGCGTTGCTTGCATCCTATGGCCAAGTCTTTGACTACTGTGCTGCCAAAGGCACCAGCCTGCCTACGTCACATGTCTCACATGCACTGTGCCGCTCAACTACTGTGCACCACGTAACAAACTGCTGTGCCACAACTGGAGAAAGCCCATAGACCGCCTTGCGAATTGTCTTGTTGTATGCAGCTTGTCGCAGCTCTGCTTTCCCTCCAAGCACTGCCCCAGCTCAACACTGACGACTGCCAACTAGAGCTGCCAACAGTGCAAGTGGATCGGTCCCCTGCAGTTGACAAGTTGCTGTCACAGCCAGGCAATGCTGCTCAGCAGCTGTACAAGAGGTGGAGGGCAGGAGTGCCACTGTCAGTGGTTGGTACCCTGGATGGCTTGAATCTGCAGGTAGGGCAGCTGTCAGCAACCCTTCTCTGCAGGGCTGGCCTGCTGTGCCAAGCTCTGCTAGGCACATTCAGTGCATATCAGCCTACTGTTTGTTGTATGATTCGCACAGCCAGTATACTTTCCATCCCTGACAGGGACTTGTACAGCTGCAGGTGAACACAGCTGACAGTTTGTATTGGGTGTGTGGATATGGTTTGCATGTCAACAAGAAGAGATGCCACTGTCAGTAGCTCGCACACTGGATGGCATGAATTTGCAGGTGTACGCAACCAGCAATACTATGTTTTGTGATAGTGCAGCTGCAGCTAGCCATGACACATGCTTGTTTTCAGCACATGGGTGCACGACGCTTGTGGAGCGGGATCGCCACGAATATGGCTCTGTGTCTTGGCTGACATGCATTCTTGAACAGGGCCTGACCTAGCTTGTCCTGGCCTCCATTGATCCCATAAGCTGCAGCAGCAGTGCCTACTTGTGCATCATGCTGTCTTTGGGTGTGATGCAAGCTGCCTTGTCCAGCAGCAGCTAACAATGGCATGCTGTAGTTTTGCAGTGTAAGATGCCCTGCAAGGTGCATACATGTGCAACATCACCCTCCTGTTGGCACCTATCTGCATTATCTGCACTTTGGGTGGCGAGCGTGTTGTGCCAGGGCATATCATTGCCATGCCATCGCAGGTGCAAGCCATCATGTACTGCCAAACACACATGCCAGGCTGGAAACCCGTGTTCTGATCCTGTACTATTGCTGTTTGTACTGTCTCCTGCCGTGCAGTTGCAGGCGGTCCTATCAGCGCTAGCAGAAATGGCAGCAGCAGGCTACCCTGCAGACATGCAGCAACTTGCAGATGCAGCACAACTTCAAGAAGTTGCTGCACTGCAGATCTGTGCTGCTGTACGAGCTGCTGGGCAGTCCGGCATACACGCAGTAAAGCAGCAGCTTGATCCACATGTTGGGTATGGCCAGATCAAGGTTGTAGCAGCACTGATGGCTGTGAAGGGGTTATGGTTTAGTCCTGATGCAGTAGCACTGCGGGAGTTGGAGGGTTTGGCTGATATGGACACACAGGTGGACGCAGCAGATTGTAGAGGATCTGCTGGTTCCATCCTGCAGCAAGGGGTACAGCAGGCACTGGGCCATCAGGGGCTGCACAGTGCCGGGTTACAGGGACACAGGCAGCCTGGCGGTACCACAGGCAGCAGCGGCCAGTGCCAGCCTGACGGGCCTGGTGACGGTACCACTGCAGGACCTCATGATGCAGCAGCAGGTACCCCTGCAGTGCTGGAGTCTGTGCTGGTGGGCAGCAGAAATCAGCAGGTTCTGCCACCAACAGCAGTAGCGGCAGCATCACAAACAGCAGAAGGAGATGCAGAGGACCTACCTGTTGCTGATAGTTCAGAAACTGCTGATAGCGGGGATCTCACAGCAGCAGTGGGTAAGAGGAGGGCTGGCTTCTTGCTGGGCAACAAGTCAGGGAAACGTAGGCGGCCTACTGCGATAGCGCCACCTCCTGCAAAAGCAGCAGCACCCAGCACTGCAGGGACAGCTACTGCTTCAACTGCTGTTGTAGCTCATGCACCAATCGCAGCTACAGCATCGGTCGTTACAGGTGTGGCAATGGCACCTACTGCGGCTCCTACAGTAAGACAACAACAGCGGCAGGGTGTGGTAGGTTGCAGAGGGATGGGTGCACCAGCTGCACCGGCAGCAGTCAGCAGCGAAGCAGCGTTCACACCTGCACCTGCACCCAGGCAGCAGCTGCAGCAGGGGCATGCAGATCCTGCAGCAGCAGCAAATACACCCGCTCCAGCAACAGTAGGACGCATGGCACCATTGTTTACGCCATCATCTGCAGCAAGGCCACAGCATGCAGCCTGTGCATTAGTTGCAACACCAGCAACAGCTTCAGGGGCCGTAGCACTAGCAGCTAAGGCAGTAGCTTTTACCCCAGCATCAAATGCATTGAGAGTGCAGCAGCAGCAGCAGCAGCATACACCAAGTAGCAGCCTCATGTCCCCGGCTACAGGCTCAGCGGCGAATGTAAGTCAACAGCAGGTCACTGTAACCCCAGCAAACGCCACTGTGATATCTCAGGATACTGTGCTGAACCTGCTGTGGTCAGGCGGGTGCACAGCAGCTCAGATACGGGCTAAATTGGGCGTCAGTGGCGCTCTCCAGGAGCAGCAGTTGCAACGGGTGTTAGAGGCGTTGTTGGAGGCTGGTGATCAGGTTTGCACCACGCCCGCAAATGGCAGGGCCACTGTGGACATCAATGATGATTGTGTCAGGTTCATAGCGTTCTAGGGGCCAATTGCGTTACGCGCATGTGTTATATGTGTTTTGAGCGCGCTTGTAAGCGCACTTATCAATGACTGAGCTCTTCAGTGGAAGCGAGTCAGTGCAGTACGAACACTCGTGCCTGAGACCCACTGTGAGTATTGCGGCCAGGTTGTACCGCCATTGTTGGAACACAGATAAGTCTGGTTTGCTTTGACAATGGACCGGGAACCTGAGCTTGAGTCGTTGGGAAGCTCACAGCAACTTCGCACGTGCAGATTGTTCGCTGCGTTTGTCAGGCACGTCCATGTGTTGATTCGCTTCAAAAATCTCTCAGACACTGCTATGAAAACGTGATGGGAGTACTCGCGCAATGAGGAACCTTCCTAGTCACTGACTGAGTCTGCGTGATGCCGACGCCTGCGTGCTGGTAGCTTGTGATGCATATATACGCATGCAGTAGTACCTGGTGATGAGCGTGGCTGGATTGATTGCCACGTCGCTGGTCCTGCTTTCCTGCGTGCAAGGTGACCGCCCAGGATGTTCACTGTCACAGACATGTCAGAAAGCCGAGCATTCCCCAGTCGTCAAGCCTGAGGTTGGCGTGCCACAGTGGGTGTATGTTGTTGTAGTGGCCTGCGTGCATGCCGAGCCAATAAACTGCACCTATTGAACGATTGTGCAGTACTGCTCAGCTGCAAGCAGCAGCATCAGCTCGCATTCTCTCACCAGTCACCGAGTGGGGACATAAGATAGCAGAGAACAACGCCATCTTTTTAATCAGCTCTCACTGCTGTTTCAACGCAGTTGCTCTGGCTGACGCACCGGCAATTAGCTTAGCAGATGACCGGGGCACATGCAGCACATCCCAGATAAACTACATCAGGTGTACCATCCAGCAAGCAGCAGATACGCAGGAGCTCCCGTATGTGACTGGCTTAGCTCTTAGATGGGAAGACAGCCGTCAGCAGAGCCTTTGTATCGACAGCAAAGCCAAACATGGTGGCAAACCAAAGCGCAGCAACAGATTGGCCGGCACCTCGACTGATGGGACTTCCAAGATTATTTCGCTCACAGCAGGCGACGCTATTTACGGCATTCGTGCCTGCTACGACAGTGCGAATCAATATCTAGTGGGGCTGATGTTTAGTGCTGTATCAGGACAGTACATCTGTGGCAATGTGTGGAAGTACCCTAAGCAGTGTGTGAACAGCAGGACACTAGTTGCAGCACCACTGTCGTACATACGCCCTGCATGTGATGGCAACATACTCACTGGCGTTGGCAAAGTCTGCTGGAACAAGTACTATACACCAGGCCAGGTCTCCAGAGGTAAGCAGCAAATTGAGAGCGAGCCTGCTGATGCTATACGTACTGAATAGGCGGCATGTTGATGTTCTGCGTACTGGGCTGAGCTGGTGATGCCGTATTGATCAACAGTGACCCAATAAACTGAAAGGGTGCAACATGAACCAGGCCGATCTGGCTGGTGTACTTCAGTGCGACAGTGTAACCAGCCCCGATGCTTCCCTCACTCTTGGTCGTACTGCAGAGTGTCCAGCAGGTCAAGGCATTCGCAATGGCACCTCGAGCTGCCAACTATGCCCTGTCAACACCTACAACCCTGGCGGCCTGAGCACTTGTGTCAAGTGTCCATCTACCAGTATAGCCAGCAAAGTCGGTTCATCTGCTTGTGGTGAGTTTGTGAACACACAATTATAGGGATTATGTCAATTCAAGCGACCCTGCGGGCTTGCAGCAATGCATTGGGTGTCTCTGTCACTGTCAACCAATTGAATGCAATAACAGCCGCAATCAGCTGGCAGTGCCAATTGATGCAACATCATGGCATTCCTCGCTTGGCGGGATGCAGCGGGTCACAGTAGCAGCCTTTAACATTCAACAAAGAAAAACTAAGAGCTGTACTTAGGCTCAAACAGGCCATCATTGCACAAGCAACTCTGCCTGCAGTAGTCAAGGCTTTGCCAATGCCAGCCAAGTTGGCCCAGCTTCGGGTGGTGTGTGCTTTTCCAAAAGATGACAAACAAGCTGGAAGTCTGCATGCTGAATGTTGATGTCAGGCTGTTTCCTTTCTCTGTTTCTGGCTTGACAGCTGGTTATGGCCCAGCCACAAGTGCGAAAAACATTCTCAGGGCCCATACTCAACCTGTGCTTGTGGGGCCGTAAACCTTAGCATCTTGGTCCCCTGTCAGCCAAACATGTCTGGGTCGCTCACATGATGCTCGCACAAAACTGTTGGCCTCATGCTTTACCTGTTTTTCCTGCAGGTTGCCCAGCTGGTCACGGCTATCAGCAGCAGGGCCCCAACCGCAGGTGTGTACCATGCCTGCAAGGTACATACTCCCCTGGCGGGGCCCTGACACCCTGCATCAGGTGCCCCTACCCGTACATGATGTCACCCAGGGGCGCTGTCAGCATTGCAGACTGTCTGTGCCAGCCAGGTGGGCTTGACACATGATAGGTATAGGGTGGATGCCAAGGGTGATGTATAGTTGAGAGGTCCTCAATTTACTTGCATGTCGACATGCACACGTCTTTGTTAGATGCCTAAAACTGCTGCATGGTGGGCGGGGTTGCCTGAGCGAATCAGGCGCCTGGCAGATGCTGACCCAATGGTGAGGTTCACACCCGGTTTGAGATGCCGTTTGTAAGTGCACTCAAGTGAAATGCAAGTGTGAGCTCGGTAAGTGATTGCACTCAACTAACTATCTATCAGCGAAGCAACAGCTGCGCATGCACTCTACTCTCTAAGCAACTGCTGGTTGCTGAGACATTGCACAGTGTGGTTGTCTTCTTACGTCCTGCTACTGCTGCTGCTGCAACATGTTGGCAGGCTATGGATTTAACTCCGCAACAGACAGCTGCATTCCCTGTGACCGGAGCAGCTACAATGATGGCACACCCAACAGAAACTATACATCAGCTGGCACTGCAACTTTCCAGCCGTGCGCTGCCTGTCCGACAGGCACCATCACGCCAAGACCTCAAGCAATTACTGCTGACAGATGCACATCAGGGACCTGAGGGCCAGTATACATTCTGTTGCAAGCATCAGCACGGTTTGCTTTGAAAGTAATAGATCAAGTTGGTTCTTTATGGCGTTTCGCATCATTTGGTGATGGCTGTGACCTAGCTGTTCTGGTAAACTTTTGCACACAAAAGTGGTTGCTGTCAACTGATAAGGGCACTGGTATAGGCCAGGGGCTTAATTGGCAATGTTGAATCTGACAATGGTTTTGCTTCATGGCTGATCAGTTGCTGCTGCCAATAGCAGCTGCTGTGGTTGTGTGGCAAGCACAGCCAGTCCCGTCTAGCTGTTGACCCTGAGTCATGGCACCTCCGAGGCGATGATCGCCTGCAACCTTATGCTGGCACAATCAAATGTTGTGCCCATAAAAGTTGTGAGCTGGTCTTCATGTTTGTTTGCTGTGCAGCTTGGACTATTGCTGGCTTTCCGGGGCGGGGACAGAAACTGCAGGTGTATGACCTGATGACCCAAAGGACATACATACTTTAGAGTGTGTTATACAAATCTATTTTTGTGGTGATGCAGGCACTGTCTGAGATTTGCTGTTCTGCATATGGTGCTGCTTGCATCGTCTGTGTCACTCCAGCTCAGATTGTCTGTTATGGTACCATCGGGGCCCAGCTTTGCAATCACGAAGCACCTGACTGACCTCCGCATGCACGGAAAGACATTTGCAAAAATTGAGTGTTGTCAGGTCTGAGCCTGACCTGTGATAGTGTACATCTCAGTGGCCATGCTGGTCGGCACCGTGCAGTGACTGACAAGTCACATGAGCTTCCACAACCCACTGGTTATGAGCAACGGGTTGCTATGCTGGCCTGTTGTCAATTGATCGACGCATTTGCGTTTCTGAAGTTCAGAAACTTGCATACAGTGGCCTGGGTTGTTGAGGCTCACGCGGCGTCTATGCAGGTCGCTTTTGACTCTGTGCTGTAAAAGTGACTGGGCCAATGCATAACACACGGGCACAATGGATGCTGCGCTGTAGCCACTGGATTCCAGTGACTGGGTATTGATGGCCTGACTGCACAAATGGTGTCATGTCAGCCCTTGCTGGTTCCCAAGTAAAATAGCAGTGCCATGCTTGTTTCCATCATGCAGAAACTATTATGAAGTTTTACTTCTGTTATGTCATGCCGACTCAAAGTTAGGCCAAGCTGTCACCTGCATCATGCTTCGGAAGCAGCTGTGACTGGTTCGGAAGCCACCTCTGGTCGGTTGCTGACGACACATCCAAGTGCTTTGTTGATCTGTTGTATGACGCAAACCCGGTTCTCAGGTGTGGAGTTACGGTAGAGTGCAGAGTTGCAGCAGGCCAACGGTCAGGGCTGTGGCCAGGCTGTACCACCTTGGCTAGGGTTCGGGCATAGTCGCCCGACAAGCGGTCCCCAGCAGTTTTGCTGTGAAAGAAGCTACGACGTATGAAAGCCAACGGACGAGCGTGTGCCCATACCGGTGCATCTTCAACCAAAGTGCTCCTTGATTGCCACGCTTGGTTGGATGGCTGCTAGATACTACCAACAGTGGATTGTATAACTATTCACGTCTTTGCAAAGACTATGTCAAGCCAGTGGGGCAGCTTGTTGACGGACGGCGAAGCTTTGCAAGCCTTTGAGGCCGATCTTCGTGACCGGTTATCGAATGACTATGAAGTAGAAGACGAATTGGTCAACTTTGTACTTGGCAGTGTAAAGCAAATCAAGGACAAGCAGCAGCTGGCTGCTGAGTTCACGGACACTTTCGAGGATGATGCAGCAGAGATTGCAGCTTGGTGAGTTGGTTAACCAGTACCCAGCCCTCTGCTGCATCATGCAGCTTGTTTGAAGCACGCTAGTATAATGATGCTCAAACTCACATGTCGCCGCGTGCTTTCAGGTGCTGGGCCAAGCTTACAGAGTTGTCTCAACAAGCAGCAACAGCAGACACGAGTCTAGATGAGATACAAAAAGCAGCTGATTTCCAGGGTGTGGGCAGCGAAGAGGGGGAGCTTGCTGCATCTGGTTCTCCTACTGAGCCGTCGCATGAAGAGCAGCCCTCGAAGAAGCCCAAAAGGGAGCCAATGTGAGCACCAGACTGCCTTGGTTCTGTCAACTAAGGCCATGGCCAGGAACGAATAAACTGTTTACCAAGTTCGTGTTAACCAGCAGTTTCCAGCGTTTAGCATACTGCATGCACCTACCTGATTGCCCCTGCGTGTTTTTTTGCAGCAAATTTAAACTGGACAATGCAGCAGCTGCAACAGCTCCCACCAGGGCATCCACACACAAAGCAGAGCAGTTGAAACCGAGCAGAGCGAACGAAGCAGACCGTGGAACTGCAGGTGGCGCACAGCATGCCACACAGCAGCAGGCTCCATCACGCAGCAGATCTGAAGTCGTCAGGGGTTCTGCAGCTGGTGTCAAGGGTGCATTAGCAGCCGCTGCCAGGTCAGCAGCTGCAGTAGCAGATAGCAAAAGCAGTAAGGAGCTTCCTGCAGTAGCTGCAGAAGGCACTAGAGGCCGGGGAAGGCATCGAGAACAGTCACCTCCTGCCGCGGCAACAGCCCAAGCAGTAGAGCCTGCCCGGACCTCGCCAAGGGCCCAGCAGGTGCAGGGTTCTGTTCGGCAGCAGCAGCATGCAGGGAGCAGCAGGCCAGCAGACCAAACCAGAGAACCCCCAGCACGTGCAGCTGCGGTCAAGCGCAGCCTAGCAGACGGTGTCGCTGTAGGAGCTCGTGGCATTGCCAGTAGGGCATTGCAGCAGATAGGTGCTGTAGCTGCTGGAGGTGCTATCAGGGGGGATAGAGCAGCGAAGCGCCGCCAGCAACAACAGCAACCGCAGCAGCAACCACAACGGCGAGAAGCTGAGCCCCAGCAAGAGCAGCCCACTGAGCAGCTGCAGGAACAGCAACCACAGCAGCGGCAGCAGCGCGGCAGTCGGGTGAGTGTGCTAGACCGCTTGGGCAGTAGAGAGAGCCAAGATGATGGCCAGAAAGGCAGCGGCAAGCACAGCGTGTTTGAGCGGCTCAGTGGGCTAGCGCCTGGTGCACCCAGTACACAGCCTGCAGGACAGGAAACTGGGGAGCCAGCAGCTGCAGCAGGAGTGCCAGATAGGCGGGAATTGCTGCAGCAGCAGCAACGGCATACAGATGGTGGTGTGCAAGGCTCCAAAGCAGCTGCCAAAGTACAGCGCAGGAGCATTGTGTCCAGGTTGGAAGGTGCCGGGTCTGGTGCAGCAGAGGAGCAGCAAATGCAGGAGGAACAGCAACAACAGCCGCAGCCAGGTCAGCCGGCTGCTGCTGGAATGGCAGCAGCAGCCCCACAGCAAGCTGCAACTGTTGTAGCAGGCGATACTGCAGCCTTGGGCACCAAGCGCAAAGCTCCTCCAGCTGCAACAGCTGTCAATGGTACTACAGCAGCGGCATCAACAGCAGCAGTGAAGAAGCCAGCAACAGCAGCAGCTCCAGGAGCCAAGTCGCAGCAGGCAGCTGAGTTTGCGGCTCTGCGTGCAAAGCTTGCAGCAAAAGAGGCTGAAATCAAGCGTTTGCAGCAGCAGAAGGCCCTGCAGCAACAGCAACAGGAGGCAGATGAGCGCTCAGTTGTGGTTTTCAATGTGGGCCTTCATATACCAGAGCCTGTCGTGCGTGCACACTTCAGTGGCTGTGGGGCTATCAAGCGGTGTACGCTGCTTCCCAGGGCGCCTGGGCCGAATGTGCCTGGGGCGTACATTGAGTTTGAGAGCAGCACAGCAGTGTTGGCGGCGATGGGGTTGCATGGGACTAGTTTAGTGGATCAGCAGATACAGGTGGGTGATTGTATGCCGAATAAGCAGTGTGTGCATCTTTTGGTACATGCTGGGATGCAGCAGGCTAGCAACAGGCTCTGATGCAGTGTTACAAGCAATGCAACCTCCCTGATTCATGACATTGGCGCGGGGCAGTATACATAGTGGCTTTTCACAGCCGTAGGCTGAGCATGGGAGAGCAGCAGACATGCAGCGGAAAGCAAGTCTGAAGGGACCCGGCCATTGTTGGCTGTTTGTGTGTACTGCAACTGTGCCTCAAGCACTAGTGTGATCACCAACTGCAGTGCGTGTGCCCAGCTTTGCACCCCTACTGTTGATGGCTGGTTGCCAACCCAAGTTTGCCATGCGTCTGATATGCAGGTAGCTCGTAAATCCGACTACAAGGCCAATCAGCAGAAAGGCCGGCAAACCTTTGCTCAGTTGCGAGCAGCAGCTGGCAAGAGCTGGGTCAAGCCCTTGACTGCCCCAACTGCTATTGCTGGGCCGTCTGGAGGGGGTGATGAGAGCCCCACGAGTTTAGGAAGCATGGGTTTAGCGGAGTAACGGTGCAATGCAGCTGAATGTGTGCTGCTCAGCGTTGCTGATGGTTGCTTCGTGGTTGCTGCTGCTAGCTTCAAGCCAACGACACCCCGGCCCAGTATGGCCTTTGTCAGCGGGCTCGATGCTGAGTCTGTCCGCGGAACTTGCAATAGCTGAAGATTCGTGAGTGCGGTGCTACCGTAGCACTGCTACGGGGAAGGTGCGCGGAAACAAAACCCCATATAGCCCGGATCTTGTGCGCTGTTAGTGAGCTGGCACTGTCGATGCTATTCTGCGCCCAGTATGCGACATTTTGGACGCGCTGTCTGTCTCATCGGTTGCAAGGAGTCTTCATACTGAGGCACAGTCTGAAGCACCATGCTCGCGTCAAAGCCCAGGCCGGCTGTTGCTGGGCAACGCCGGACTGTTCGCGCTTTCAAGCCTTCAGGTACAGTGTTCAAACTTTTGCTGTGATCGCCGGCATCCGGCAGTCGCGGTTGCAGATACACTTGTTACCGATGTACTTGCGCAGGTGTCTCGAGGCGGAAGCTTTTGGTGAGGGCATCCGCTACACCTGGTCAGGTAAGGACGTGTACAAGGTGCTAGCCGTGCCGTCCAGTTGCTATGTCGCTGGCAACGCTATTTGCTCACTTTTGCAAGTACATCCTGTCTGCAGAAGTATGACTACATCATTGTTGGTGGAGGCACAGCTGGCTGCGTACTGGCAAACAGGCTGACAGAAGACGGCAGCAAGAAGGTGCTGGTTCTGGAGGTGCGGATGTCTCACAGCTTGTGCAAGGCAGCGACCCAGCAACATTGCCCCGCAGGCAGCTGTCTGCCGACTGCAATCAAGCACGGCACAGTGTAGCAGCAGCCACCCAAATATCCTAACACACCACTGACCAGTGACCGACTGGCAGCAGTGCAGGCTCGTCACTTTTTTCCAATAAGAGGCTACAGGTCTTCATGACGGCAACCTGTTTACAGGCTGTGTCTTCTGCCTGCAATTCTGCCTGGTGTACTATCACAACGCACATCTTGTGCCTCTACTGCACGTACAGGCTGGTGGCAATGGTGGTGCCTTGGAGACAGTAGTTCCTGCAGCTCTCACTCGTCTGTTCCAGCACCCAACTTTGGACTGGAACCTGTTCAGCCAAAAGCAGCAGCAGCTCACGGACAGGGAGGTTAGTGGCCGTTACGTTGTATTTGTAGAAGCAGGGGTTTGAGTACAGAGGACAATCCACCTCAACAGGCTTTGAGCACCAGCATCATCAGCTTGGGTGGATGTCCTGCAACAGCTGCGGTGCACAGCTCGCAGCCCCCCAACTATAACGACACACAACAGCATGCTGGGGAGCAAGGAAACAATAGTGCACCAGCAGGAAAAGACAGCCTCACAGCACCTGCCAGGTCACACTCTTTCAAACAGCAGAGTTTCTATGCAACCGCGCATCTACTTACAACCAGTGACTAGCACGCATTGGCTGCGACTCAGCACACGCTCCTGTACACGGGCCGCTCCTCGTGCACCCTGCAGGTGTACCTTGCTCGCGGTAAGACCCTGGGTGGCAGCTCCTCCACAAATGCCACGCTGTACCTCCGCGGTGCCGCCTCAGACTATGACAGCTGGGGCCTGCCTGGCTGGAGCGCTAAGGATGTACTGCCTTGGTTCGTCGACTCAGAGACAAACAGCAAAGGTGCGGGCTAGTACCTGGTGAATGATAGGGGGCTGCAGGCAGAGCAGTTGCTGCGAAGGGTACTGCATGGGTTTAGTGGGACTTACCCTGCCCTGCCAGCCGATGTCAACGGCTTTCATTGCCACAGCTTCAGTGCGTCTATGCGCGCCATGCAGTTGAATGTTTCTCAAGGATGTACCGCCATTACTGTGGGTAATGCTCTCTGCATCAGAGTGCTATCATAGCCTGAATGTGCCAATCGTGTGTGGAGCATGAGGGCGTGTGACAGTTGTAAACTGCAGTAGCCGGTTCCTCAAGGATGATGGCTGCAGATCCCTTGTGACGTGTTGCGTGTGGTTCTTGCAGGTGCCAGCAAGTACCACGGTGACAAGGGCTTGATGCGGGTTGAATCACCCCGCTACAGCAGTAACCTGCACCAGGCATTCTTTGAGGCAGCTGCAGCAGCAGGCTTGAAGGCAAACCCAGACTTTAATGACTGGGACAGATCACAGGTGGGGAACGCTCGTTTGCTTCGGTAGCTACTGCCTCCTTGCTGGAACGCTAGTACACTCATATGCCCGTCGATTCGCAACAACATGCTTGTGAGCAGTAGGCGGTTGCTCACTTGTCCAATTCTGCATGGCTACCAGTGAATTTGATGCATCTGTGCAGGTACGTCCATGGGGGTGCTATTATGAGTAGCAAGCAAGGTTGTTTGACAGCTGGCCTACACCAGTCTGCCACCACACATGACCTGTCCAAGTCCACACTTGTGCCATGTCCTGCAGGCTGGTTATGGAGAGTACCAAGTCAGTCAGCGCAATGGCCGTCGTGCAGATGCTTTTGCAACACATCTAAAGCCAGCACTAGGCAGGTCAAACTTGTCAGTTGTTACGGGGGCAGTGACAACAAAGTTGGCGACAGAGACGGGCAGTGCTGGGGCGCGAACAGTGGGTGTGGAATATGCAGTGGGCGGCCGCAATGGCCAGAGGCAGACAGGTATGATGCTGCAGCAGTCTTTGTTACCTGTTCCTGAGAGAATCGCATGCTTTAACTGCTGTAGTTGTACATGGCTGTGTTGTACAAAGCTGACATGGTCATGGGACCGCAGTGCCAGTGGTTTCTGAAAGCTGGGACTCTTGCTGCTGTCAACCAGTTGTCTGCTCACTAGTCGATTCCGACCAGTTTCTGTCTGCTTTGGTGATGCTGTACAGCAGCTGTGACCTGTACCACATCAGCACCCAGTGGAGCTCAGCATTGATTACGATGCAAGAGAGCATCTTGTGCCTGGGTTTTAGGAGTCTCTAGCAGAGCATGCCTGCCTGTGCAGGCGACAAAGCCCTTGTGCTGTTGGGCTCGGTGTAGTACTGGGCTATGTAATGAGCAACAGGGGTGCCCCTGTCCCTGTGAAAGCCATGTGTGACAATGCAACTGACCTGGCATGCAAGCACTGCTTGGCTATATAGCAGTGACCGCAAGCTGAAGCAGCCCAACCTTTGGGCACAGGCTTGCCCTGCACTCAGTTGCAGAAGTGCTGCTCTCTTCAGTTGCATTGACAACGTGCATACCCCTGTCCTGGTTTCCTGCAGCTGAGTTGGCAGCAGGTGGTGAGGTGCTCCTGTGCAGCGGTACAGTAGCAAACCCCCAACTGCTGATGCTGAGCGGCATTGGCCCAGCAGACCAGGTGTCTGAGGCCGGCATACCCCTGGTGGCTGACTTGCCAGGTGTTGGACAGAACCTGCAGGACCACCCGGCTACACTATGGGCTGCTCTGTAAGTCAAACACTGGGTCATATTTTATGTATGCGTGTGTTTAATTGGATGTCTGTGTGAAGCTGAGAGGCCTGCAATATGCCTGTGGCTTGTGTGCTTTGCAGCTTGCGTGGTCTTTCTTGGTGTTTTGGCAGTTCCTTTGTTTGCGCTGTTGCTTGATAAGCCCTCAGTTTGTCCGCCATTCCATGCACGGATCTGTGGGAGTGGTTATGGCAGGCTTCTGCATGGCAAAGCAACCTGGCCTAACGCAGTTTGTTGTTAGTGATGCGTTTTCTGTGTGACTGCATTGCAGGTTGAAGCCAGAGCATGAGCAGCTCGCAGTCACTGATGAGCTGCTGAACCCTGATGGCAGCATAAAGTTTGGCAACTACCCCAACTACCTGTTCTTTGGCCGTGGACCCTTGGCAACAACTGGCTGCGACCGTGGAGCATTTGTGAATACCAGGGGTAAGCTCAACATTGCACTGCTGCTGCTGTAGTTGCTGCTTGGCCAGTCTCGTCAGTACTGGCTGAAGCCGCAACTTTATGAGCACACCCCATCAGGCATGCTGTCAGCTTGCAGAAGACACTTGCAATCACTGTTCTCGAACGATTCAGCATAGCTTTCCAGAGCATGGGTGTGCTTTGGCATTGTGTATTGGACCATTGCCAGCTTCGAAGCACCCGGCCTTGGCATTGTGTATTGGACCATTGCCAGCTTCGAAGCACCCGGCCATCGTGCCTGCAACATTTGCAATTGTTGGCAATGTATGGTCTTGTGTCACCAAAGTATGTCGCATCCCGTTAATGTTCCCGTTAATGCTCACAGGTGGTGCTGGTGAGGCAGACCTTCAAATCAGGTTTGTTAATGGTTATGCCCTGGACCCTGATGCCATCCAGTCATATATCAAGATTGGTCAATTGCAGCAGACTAAGAAGAAGTGGCCAGCAGGTGTTACCATGCAGTTGCTGACAGCAAGGCCCAAGAGCAGGGGAACAGTCGGACTCAAGAGCACCGATCCTTTCGATCATGCCAAGGTGGGTACTGGCGCGGTGCTGAGTGTGTTTGGTTTGCACCTGTTGCAGCATTAGTACAGGCTTGTGCGAGATCGTTTGTTCTGGACGGCAGGTTTGCTCTCACTGAGACGGCCTGCTGCATGTTTTGAAGGGTTTTACTAGGTAGTTCACAGGTGGCGGTGCACATTCACAGACGGGTTGCTGCACTGCAGTTTTAGCGTCTGCAGCCACTTGCCGCCCGGCTGATGTATGTCATCAAGCGGCTCATGCTGTTGACTGCGCGTCTCTGGCTGCGCAGGTCGAGCTGAACTACTTCAAGGACGACGGCTCAGACCTCGCCACACTTGTCAACGGCGTCAAGGTCGCTCGCAGCATCGCAGAGCAGTCACCCCTTGGCAAGTATCTCAGACAGGAAGGTTGGCCCGGAGCTGACGTCACATCTGAGGCAGACCTTGAGGCATACGTTCGCAAGACCGCATGCTCCGGCAACGCACTTGTTGGCACATGCCGCATGGGCCAGGCGCCAACTGACGGCAGCGTTGTCAGCAGCAACGACTTCACCATGTGGGGCGTGAATGGCTTGAGGGTTATTGATGCGTCTGTGGTGCCCGTGATCCCAGGTGGCCAGACAGGTGCTGTTACATTCATGCTGGCAGAGAGAGCTGCTGCTTTGCTGACCAAGGGCACAGCCATCGCAGCCAAGTCAGCTGCCGGGGCCCCCCAGCCAGCTTTGGTGTGAGCCCAAGGGCCTTGGCTTGAGCAGGTGTTTATTTATCTTGTGTGTGTGTGGGGGGGGGGGCAGCTAGTGTCAAACATCATTGTGACTCTGTTGTGGGCACTATGTACTTTCCACGCTGCTGGTGTGCTGGCCGCTGCATAGTTTTGAAACATGCAGCGAGAAAGGCTAAAGTCGAAGGGCGTGTCACTGTATGTTGAGATGAACAACCTGAGAACCATTGTAAGAGTGAAAATGTACATTCAGTTAGCAGGTGGTGTTTGCACATTATTTCCAGGCAAGCTTTGGTAAGAAAACTCATCACCATTCATTCCACAGTTGACACAAAGTTAAAGTTGACAGTGGAAAAGAGAGTATGCTGCAATAGTGATCGTGTTATCAATACAAGCAGTTGACCTTACATGTAGCAGAGTCATATTTGTGCCATGAGGCTTGTTGGGTGTAGGGTGACTCATGGTTGATGACAGTGTTGTTATCCAGGTTTGTTTGGGCTGGGTTGATGTGGATCGGGTGATGGACAAGGGTCAACAGCGACTCATCATTGTCCGGCGGCATCAGCAGAGGGCTGCTTTGTCTGGCTTGGTGTTGTGGCAGTTAAAAATTTGATGGAGGTTGTTGAACGTTGATGGAGGTTGAGTGCATTTATGGCTGACAACGACGGCAAGAGCCGCTCAACTCCAGCTGCAAGATGCTTGGCTGCTGCAGGCCTGCAGCTGATCATTGTGGGCTGCAGGGCGCTTCGCAACTGCGATATCAATGCAAGAGCGTGCATGTGCAAGCATGCTTGCACATGCACTTGCAGCACATACTTCATAAATCTGTCACAGTTTGCATCATATGTTATATCTTGCGTGCATGTAAAGGGTGGTTAGTTGCATATATTCTGGCGTGACACCCTTATCACATGCATTGGTAACTTATTGCGCAGATCGCTTGGAGTCGATGTTTTGTGTCTCTGTGACTGGTGACGAGTGAGGGATGCTGGAAGCTTCTTGTGAGCTGTTGATGTTTTGACCTGCAACACTGTTGTTCTGGTTGGTGGTGTCAGTGCTGTAGCAGTGTGAAGCAGTGGCACTCATTGTCTGTGTGCTTGGGGTGTGCTGCAATTCCCCTGAACACCATTGACTGGGCATGTTGACTTGAGCTGTACCAATGGCGGGCAACTTCAGCACGAGCTTGGCTCGCCATAGTCTTTGAAGTCTGAACACACAGCTCACGCAATGTGTATCCATTATGGCCGCTGGGCAATGGTTGCTGCAGGAAGTATGCAGGTATCAAGTCTGAAGTGCTATGTGATAGGAGTTAATACCAGCATATGATCTGCAGCACCATTGCCAACCACTTATGAACGCTATCACAAATCAGACTCGAGACAAAACCCTTGAACACGTCGGAAAAATTGAGATGGTTTAGCGAACTGCCTTTGGTAAACCGTTTTGCGGTCGTACTTGGTGAAAATGAGGCGGGGGTTGGTGTAAGCAACGGTGGTTGTACGAACTGGCGCGGCTGGTGTGCAGAAGTCCGGTTTGTGGAAGACCGCTTGCTGCGAACTCCTCTGCCAGTCTCTCTCAATTATCAAGTTGACACTAATACAGACGTTGCTTCACAGCAATCAGCACAGCTGAGCAGCCTTTGTCAACTGCCGCGCAATACTTCGCCTCAACCTCAGCCCCTGTTTACCCAACAGGTTCACACAAACAGCACCATATCGACAAAGAACTAACTTGAGCTTGAGGTTCAGGCCATCCCAGTGCCATCTAACTACACAAAACACCTCGTGACGAGGCTGACCCACATGCCAACAGAGTAAATCATCTTCTAATTGATAATAGCGTGCTGATGATTGACTGAAACGCATGTCCGAGGCTGCTGCTGCACGCTTGGCAGCACTGCACGATACTACCGCGGCGAGCTGTCTGGACTAGTGCAGTATCTAAGGAGTGTTGAAAACGCAAACCAATACTCTGTGGTGAGCAGTGCTGCTATGGTGACCACCGCATGCAGTCAGCGGCAACCTGCTTGAACGGTGGCACAGACCACATTCTGCCTCGCCACTGCCACACATGATGCATAAAACCTTAGCTGCAGCTCACATGGCGCCAACTGGTGCACCACACACCTGAACACGACCAGTCAGTAGGACTAAGGAGTCCCAATATAACAGAACGTACACCAATTACGTGCCTTATGGTTTGGATGCTAGCTGGTTGAGGCACAAGATCACACTCACAACAAACAGATACGGTGAGTGGCTGAAGCACCATTACAAATGGTGGGCGTTGCACAGGGCAGTACAGCACTTTCTACTATCTTCAGTCATTGCCAATAGGTCTTGAGGTGGACCTGCTGCTGCTGCTGCTGCCCATCCAGTCAGTATGTCAGAGGGCCACAGGCCCTGCAATAGACCCGGACACAGCTTGCATAGCTTGTGGGTCGCAAGCCAGCCAAGAAACCATGGTCATATGCGACAGCTGCCAACAAGGATTCCATCTGGGCTGCTTTGGGCTTCCCAGCATTCCCGAAGAATCTGAGTGGGTTTGCCAGGGCTGCAAGCAGCTTGGTTTTCTGTCTGTAGGCCAGCAGGTCATCCTTGAAATGGCCCAAGCTCTGTACACAGATGACGACCCACACCTGACCCAGGGCCTCTTCAGGGGAATCATCACAGTCTTGGGTGACATTCATGTGGGTATGCTGCCGCCACGACGAGAGGTGCAGGTGTTGGCCGAAGACGCCCCCATACCAGGGAGCCTCACATACTACTCCCGTGCCAGCTTGAAACAGAAATGGCCCAAGCTCTGTACACAGATGACGATCCACACCTGACCCAGGGCCTCTTCAGGGGAATCATCACAGTCTTGGGTGACATTCATGTGGGTATGCTGCCGCCACGACGAGAGGTGCAGGTGTTGGCCGAAGACGCCCCCATACCAGGGAGCCTCACATACTACTCCCGTGCCAGCTTGAAACAGTTGAAGAGGGTCCCTAAGGAAACCCTGCAACTGGCAGAACAGCTTTACCAGCGCACAACCTCACAGCTGACAACTGCCATACTCTCCAGCAGTCGCTGGAGCATGTTTGGCATCCCAGCTGCTGCTGCAGGGAGGGCCTCGGAGGCCTGGGTGTCTGGGCAAGATGCAGTGCAGCGCGCACTGCAGGTTCTTCAGCAACCCCCTAAGCAGCTATACCTGCTGAAGAGCAGCAGCAGAGCACCAGCAGCAGGCAGCAGCAGCGTTGATCTAGGCATACAGCAAGCGCAGGCACTACCAGGCCATGCTGACAAGCAGGCACAGCAACCAGCACAGTTACCCCAGAAACATGATACCTCCTGCAGCATCGAGCACACCCCTTGGAATTAGTGATCGGTGCAGTAGCAACAGCAGACAG